>PVLD010024034.1:0-26249 GCA_004027595.1 Dinomys branickii | reverse complement strand
AAAAAAAAAAAAAAAGAAGCCAAATCTGTGCCTCAAATTGTTCTGGTGACTAGAGGGGAAGGATAGATCACGGTTGGCTGTTCCACAGGAGCCAAGTTATGAACCTTTGAAACTGGGCAATCTTTATGTAGCAGGCGGCTATGATAGTTCCTGAGCTATTCTTCCCAGCAAGGAGGGGGCTTGCTCAAGTCAGAGGGCTTTTAAAGCCTGAGCCTGTTTAGGAGAGTAGGTGGTTCATTTCCAGTCTGAGTGCTGAATGTGGGAAGGGTGTGGTTGGAAACATATTTGGAAAGGTAAACAGAAAGCTGGTAATAACAAATAGTCCACCTCATGATAATCTATTTTCAGTGACAGGGACTCACAGACGGGCCCTTTTAAAGGATTGCCAAGTCAGCAGTGCACGCTGTGATGTGGCCCTGGGGTAAGACTTGATTTCAGCAAGTCACCCATGCGCCTATACTTGCCACCCTGGAGGGTGTGTGTTTTCCCAACTTTGCCTAGGAGCCACAAAAGTGGTAGCTAATATCTTCATCTCAAAACTGAACCCATTCAAATGGCCATGTAGGGTGGAATGTGTTTATTGCAGGTTCCAAAGGCAGTGCTGACGCTGTCATTAGCCTTGAGGCACAAGGAGACCTCACAGTGATCAGGAAGTGATTTGTTCATAGGAGTGTCGTTCTACTTAGTAATCTTATGTGAGTTTTCTGATAATTTGTGAATATGAACATTCTGCCTTAAATTTGAAACTTTTTGTCAGTTGTTGCAATGTATTTTAAATTACTGGCTAGATAAAATTTGGCTTGGAAAACAGGTTTATGTAAACCAATTTGGCATTGCATTTTGGTTTTCACATACAAGCTTTTTATTTCCCCACATACTGTCTTTGAATTGCTCCAACTTCCACTTTAGTAAGAGCATGACTTGGAGATCAGATGGCGTAATGTATTGAAGCATTTCAGAGGCCTAACTAACTGACTTCTTTTGCCAGGAAAGATCTAAATCTAAAGAACAGTGCATTCTAGAATTTTTGCGCATTTTCGTAGCGAGCCCTCTGTTTTTGATGTTTATGTCATATTTTCCTCATGTTCCCATAGTGAAAACTACAGTTTGTTATTCTTTATTCTGGACTTGATGGCAGATGGTTTTGAATGTCGACAGCACTAAGGCATAGGCATCTCAGGTATTAGTTGAGTTCACTTTTAACTGGGCTTCTAAATGCGCTCTTTCAATTTTTCACTGTTTTACATAGCATAATTTGAATTTCCCTTACCTTACTGGATTTTAAAAGCTCTAGGAAAACCATCTCTTGCATGAAAATACTGTACGGTTTGTGAACTACTTTTGCTTACTTTGTACTTGGGGATGGGAAGAAGCAGCAGGGAAATCTCGTGTTTGTGTGTGGCATTGTCCTTCAGACCACAAGAATCTAAATCATTCCCAGTGAGGCTCTGTACCCTTAGTACTGTGCTCATGACAGCTCTTCAAAGAGCCCTTATGCACGAGACTAAGTACAATGCTTGTTGGTGCTTAGGTTTGTTTCTCAGGCATAATCTCTTGAATTTTCCCTCAAAATGAAACAAAATCAGTCTGTTTTTGAATTTAAATTTTACTATAATCTCAGCATATCTAAAATACTCTTTTTATCTACTACTTTTCCTTGAAAATTAAACATCTTGATTGCTCTCAAGTGAATATCAAGAAGGGGACACATTGTTTGAAAAATGTAATTTCAAGATATTTAGGACTAAAATTATCAAGGAATGAAAAGATTACAGAAAGTACAATGGATTAACAGTTTGTTTATTTCCACAAAAGTTTCTACATAGTGATCCTTAAATGATTCCTGAGTTGCATGCTCCTTGAGAATAGAAATTATGTCTGCTCACCTTTATTCTTAGAATTGGGTCCATTGGTTGCTTTTTGTTTTGGCTACTCTATAGATTTGCTGAACTGAATTATTGCTATTATTATTAACAAATAAAAGGGAAAAAGTCTCTTTTATCTGAATTTTTAAAAGATCTTTCTCTATTAATACCTTTAAGCAATTTGATTATGAAGTTCCTTGGTACAGTTTCTGTGTTTCTTGAGCTTAGGATTTGTTGAGATTCTTGTATTTCTTTTTATTTATAGTACAGTGTATAGGTAGAAATAATTCAGCCATGATTTTTTTCCAAAGATTCTTATCTCTTTCCAGGATTACAAAAATCATATATATGGGGTCAATTAAAGATATCACACAGCTAACTACTACTCGTTTCCCTTCTAAAAATCTTATTTGTCTCTTTGTCATCTCTGATATTCTTCATTTCCTAAACCTTCAAATTTACTAATGCTTTAAATATAATACTGAATCAGCTATATATCCTGCCCTATGCAATGTTTATCTCAGGCACTATGATTTTTATTTGTAGAAGTTAAATAGGATTTCTTTTGTATGTCTTCACTGTTTTAACTTATAAACATGGAATCCTTGTTCAAGAACTTACTTCTCAACTATCTTTTATATCAGTTCTCGGCTCCTCTCAGTTTATTAATTTTCCTTCTCTTTTTCAAGTTGGTTTTTTTTTTTTTGGCTTTTTGCACCTCTAGTGATATTTTATTTAGTGCCATACATTCTGAACTTTACCTGCTTTGATTCTGGATATTTTTATATTCCTATAGTTTTGAGGTTTGTTCTGAGAGGAAGCAGATTGCTTGAAAGCACTTTGATCTTTCTGAGTCTGGATTTTAAGATTTGTTAGGTGAAACCAGAGTTGGGTTTAGCCTAGAGATAATTTATCCCCACTGCTGAGCAACATTTTCTGAGTACCTACCCAACTCCCCTTGAATTATGAGGTTTTTAAAAAATTTTGTCTGGTAGGAATAGGTCTTGTGTAACATCCAGATATTACTGGCACTTATATTTTGAGTGACTTTTCTTAGCCTGATAATGGTTTTGCAATAAGTATACACAACTGAGGAAGTTATTCCAGGAAGGCCTCTGGAAAGCTCCAGGCACCCGCACTATGGCTCATAAACATTCTCGGGGCAGCAAAGTTGGAGAAGGTTACTGCTCATCTCATTTGTTCCATGGCATTTTTGTCTTTGTTCGATCACTGCCACTTACTGATTAGTGTGCAAAGTCTTGAAAACCATTATTCTGTGTCTGCGTGTGTGTATGTGTGTGTGTGCATGTGCACACGTGTGCATGTTCACACATGTGTGCATGTTCATGGTTGTTTGAGGCAGAATGGTAAGTATAATCTCTGCTCTTTCATCTTAATTGGAAGTTTCATTCAACTTCAATTACTTATAACAGTTTCTTCTGAGTCTAACAGTTGCAATTACGTCTAGAGATTGGTGATGTGGATTTCAGACTCCCTGTTTCTTAACAAAAACGTCTTGTGTGTGGTACCCAAAATTACTATTTGTTTTACTATGGGTTTTGAGATTGGGAAGGTGATGAATCATATAATTTCAGTACAGAGTATGTATTAGATGTTGTTTTCTCAAAGTCTCCTTTAACCACTTCTGCCAACTTGGGCTCAAGGTTCCAAGGTATTGTCCCTCTGTCTTAGTTTCCGCCTGAGAAATTCTCCCTTCTTCTCTACCCTCCGTGTCATGCGCTGAAGTGATCAATCATGACAGTTTTTATGTTATTCTCTCTCCTTGCACAATCTATTGGGATGTTTTTCTACTCAAAGCAGTCGCAGAGATATCTAGTCCTCCTCTTATAATAGCATCTTTTGAATGCAGAGAATTGAAAATAAGACATGTACTTGAGATCTTGCAATTTTCAAATTGTTATTGATGTTTTTGTGAAAATATATGATAAATATTGTTTGTCTCCCAAAAGAGATTGAGAGAAATCAACTATGTTTGAATATACATAAAATACATGGCTGAAAAGAATTCGTTTATTTAAAACTTTAGCCTTAGGAAGCCATATTCTCTCTGAAAGGACAAGGCAAGCCTATGTTACTTTTCTATGATTAAAAAAAATCAGAGTTGATGTAAATCAAAGCAATTGATAATCATGAAAATATAATTTGGCTTAATGATTTTATAACTTCCTTTCTTCACAAGTAAAAGTCCAGTGGAAAATCCCAATGAAATGGTGAATAAAACCAGTATCATTTTATTTAGAAATGATGGTACCACCACAAAAAATATAGAATTTGTTTTATTGTAAAAATTATTTGAAGAAAACATGCAAGTTTTCTTAGTTAAGGAATGTTTTATGAGTATCAATGTTAAAAAGAAAACTTATACTGCTCCATGCAAAGTCAAAAAGTTATTTGCAGCAACTCAAAGTTAATTTTAATAAAATAAATATATAACATGTTTAATAACATAAAGATACATGTAAGAATTGCTCCAAAATATAGGACAATGGTTAAAGTTTTTAGATACAACTTGGGTTGAGTGTTATTTAAATTTTTGTGCAAGTAAGAGAATGTGAAAATGCATTTGGCATCATCAGATCTTTGAATAAAACTTCAAAGTTCAGTAAAGAGTATCTTACAAATTGAAGGTCAGCATACTTTTCCATGATTGCTATCTAACAAATAATTAGATTTACATGTCTTAGTAATTATTAATAACTATATTTCTCTATGTTCTTTAGAGACACTTATAATAATAAAGCTCATTCTGAAATATTCAAAGGAGCTTAGGTGAAACCATTGGGACAAACAAGTTTTAGCTAAATAGATTTGTAGATTATGGCAATAAAAATGCTTTGCTAAGCAGCAAGTGTCTGAAAGTAGAACTTTCGGAATTGCTTCCAGGGTGTAATGGTTCCTCCATTTTGTAAGATGTCCAACCAATTCACTAAAAGCAACTGTTAGTAAAATGATTTACAGTAGTTTGTTGCTTTTAGGGCTTAGTTTTGCTTTCAATCTTGGCAAAGCAAGTATATACATGTTTTTTCATTTATAGATTGTTTCTTTTTCTACTGTTGGACCATTATCTCTCTAAGTACCACATCTTTATTTTATCACAAGAAGAAAAGCAGTCTGCAAAAGAAAATTTAGTAATCCAGCCAGTAGTCATTGTTATAAGATTCTTTAGTAGATCTATTCTTTTTTATTTGGTCAATAGTTATACTAACCTATGTAAATTTTCTGGGATTTAACCTTACCAAAATTATTCTCCTTGTGGGGTAATCTGGAGGCACCATGGGCTATATCCTTTATTTTTATTTTTTAATTAGTATGTGCTTACAGTACATAATGACTATGTTTATCATGGGGAGTTTATCCACAGACATAATTCATCTTAATTTTTTTGTCTCCTTCTCTTCCCACCCCTCCCTGCTCCTGCCAATTCTTCCTGCCCTCCCCAACTGCAAAAGATCTCGTTCCACTTTTAAAATTAGCTGTTTGTTTTAATCCCCCTCTCCCTCCTTTCCTTCTTGCTTTCCTCTCTCATTGTTCTTTTTTCCATGTGAGAAGAACATTCCCTTGCTAATATCTATCTGTTTTTGGAAGAGAAACAATACAATATTTATACTGGTTTGCCTGATTTACAAGACCATACCCCTTGATATGTTTATTGTGTTAACTAATCACATTCAATAGTTTTGCACCTATCAATTGACTTACTTGGTTACACAAAAATGGTAATGAGATTTATTTTAGAGCTACTTGATCTCTGGCTGAAAGTCATATTTCTTTACAGAAAAAAATCATCTCACATACACAGACTTCATTAATATCTCCAGCCACTTGTCTTTCAAATGCAGCTTGTGTCTACCTTAGTGTTGGCACACTAAAGCTTATCTTAACTAATAGCACAGGATAAGTATTTATCTTATTTTTGAATGCATTTCTGTTATTCTTTTTTTTTTTTTTTTTTGGCTGTACTGGGGATCGAACTCAGGACCCTGCGCTTGCTAGGCAGGCATTTATTCCACTGAGCTATATCCCCAGCCCCCGCATTTCTGTTATTCAAAAAAATTTGGCACCTAATCCAATTTAAAAATGATGAACAAAATATCTTTTAAAAATATTACATATAATAACAAAATAAATTATAAGTCCTTTTAACTGGTACATACGTACTTTTCCTGTTCTTTTCTGTAAATCAACATAGTGATGTAATTTTTCACTGTTAATTTTGCAGTGTTGAAATTATTTCTTCAGATTCTTTTATTTTTGTACTCTGGAGCTTTTTTTTGTTCTTGTATATTTACTTCTGAATGGCATCATAAGTAAATGTAAATTTATAATAGATTTTAACACTCACATTTCTAGAAATATCAATTCATAGCCTTTGTTTTACATATTCCTCATAAGTTTTTGGCTTTACACAGTATCTTAAATTTTCTTAGCCTGACAGGCACACTGGTATCAGGAAAATTAATACACAAGAGATCTCTCAAACATGACTTTTACAAAATAAGTTGTCCTCTGTCTGTCTTAAGAGTCTATTGGGGGAAAAAAAAAGTCCTCTGCCTCCAGGGCATGTCTTGTAAACATTTTTTTCTTCCAATAAAATGAATCTGAAATTGCTCTTAACACTACCTTGGTTTAATTGTCTATTAATCAGTTAAATAGCACCTTATTTCCTGGTTGTTAGCTCAGGTAATCCTTTGATAAAGCTAGTTTGTTTATTCATCAAACATTTATAGAGAACATATTAAAGTAGGTTTCTCTTATTAGGAGAGAGTGCAGTTTCCTTGAGACACTCTACAGGGTATACTGCTGAATAAATAATGAGTCCTGCTCTCGAGGATTTAAAAAACTTCTGAAAAAGATATGCAGTCATGAGCTGCTTAACTATGAGGTGAGATCTAAGAAATACATTTTTAGGAGATTTTATCAGTGTAAATCCTAGCGTATACTTACTCAAATTAAGACATTTCTAAACCATAGAACATTTGGGAACACCAGTGTACATGTTGTCTCTCATTGAGTGAAACTAACACAGGACCCATATGTTATACATCATCTATACATATTGAAGGCATATACTATGTAAATGCCATATATACATATGTGACATATGTATTAAATAACATGCATTTTACATTGGCTTGGCTTTATTGGGTATATAAAGTTAAATATGGTATTGCTTTTAGGTTGAGAAATGAAAATGAAACTGTTGTGCTTTAAAACAACAACAGCCACGATAGAGGTCTAGAAAAGTAGTCTGGAGATACCAAAGCAGGAAGAAGATTCTCAGTGTTATGAGTAAAGGACCCATGGACAGAGTTGGGAAGCAATGACAGGGATGGTTTCAAGGAAACAGGATGCAGAATTAGACCATGCCAAGAGGGAAAGAGACATATGTCTCTTGTTTGCAAGTCCCCTTTTTTCTCTCAACCCAGAGGTTGTTCAAAGAATACTTGTTTAGCAAAAAAGGAAGAAAGTTTTAAAAATAATGAATGGTAAAAGACAATGCTTGTTGAATTTTCAAACCAAGATTCTTACTTGTTGATTGCGATATCCAGTGAAAGTTTTGTCATTTCCACGTCTTCATTGTCTCTTCAATGCTGTTCTTCATCTCCAGTGATACTGCATCCTTTGGCCAACTAAAGGTCCTAGTGGAATTCTGTACCGCAGCCCCTTCCAATGGGCTCTCATCAGTTTGGTAAGGTCCAGTCACTGAACCTCTACCTTACACCCCTCTCTATCCACACTCCCCTTTCTCCATATCGGCACAGAAGCATTCGAAATCAGGAATGTTAGTGTCTTATGGCTTCATAATTTCTTTTGGTCCACAGAAATTTGTATAAGTTTTGTATAACTTGAATATGTTTTGAGTATCTGACGGTATTCAGCAATAGGTGCCTCATAAGTACAAATATAGTCCCTACTTTCATATCTCCTTTTCTTTATGTTCATCCATTCTCACTCTTCTGATGGAATATCCACAGGAAGAAGTCCAAGCTTCTTTCTTGCCTTGCACGACTCGTTCCTGTTACCTTTCTCTCCTCACCTGTAGTCATAACTCAACTGCATTCTGCAATTGTGCATTGTTACTGTAAGTCTATTAATGTGCATGGTTCTTTCAGGTTTAGGTCTTAGCATTCTCTTTCCCTTTTGTTTTGAAAAATCGCCCTGCCTCTCTCTTTTAACCTGGAATTGCATTTATTGCACTATATTGACATTGCCTCTTAACTTAGTCTTCTTTATAGTGTAGACAGGATTTTTTTCTTGCCCTAAGAATGGAGTCTGAACTTGGTTTACAATTATATCTTCAAGGCCTACAGAGACATTTGATAAATTTTTATTAAAGTCATGAAAGGTTTCTATTTTACACATACCCACGCACACCCACACACCCCCCCACACACACCTCTTCTCCCAGATCTTCGCCATACTTCAGCATTTTTAGGATGTTTAGAAATAATTTGTCCATTCATAACGTGGAATACTCAGGATCTCTTTTACTTACCCTTTATAATTTGTTTCACTTGAATTTCCTGATCGGCTTCTACTCACGTTTTCTAAGTGCTCCACAGTCTCTTTTGGTCAACAGGAATTTATGTGAATTGTCATTATCTGAAGGTATTCAGTAATAGATGCTACTTAACTACAAACACAGTCCCTATTCTCTTTTCTAATAAAATGCTTGTATTATATAGTTTCCCTCATGAGTCTTTCTTTCCTTTTTGCTAGTTATCAGAATCCATTTCTGGTTTATATTTAAGAAGCCTTTTTTATTTTCCTATATCTAATATGATTTTATACAGTATTCTTTTGTTTGAATAGTTGGTTAAATATATTCTAAAACTTTGTTTTTAAAAATTTACATAATTTTGTTTTAATATGAGAAAGATTAAGAAGTATTCATGGACATTTCTGTTATGGAACTAGAAATCAAACTCAGTACCTTGGGATTGCTGGGCAAGTGCTTCTGCCACTGAGCTATATCCCAGGCTGACATTTCTGTTTAAAAAAGCCAGTTGTGTGGGAGAGGAATCTAAGGTGCAGATGCTGGCCTCTAGTATATATATTTTTCCTACCTGCTATTTGTATGAGCATATGGGAAATTTAAAATGCACTTTGGTAGGGTTTTTGGGGAAATTTTATACTAGTTATTTAAATTTTACACATAATTATGAAATTCAGCATAAACCGTGTATGTCATAATGATTTAAGACTGGATTATATGTAATATTGTCTAACACAGTTAAACAGCCACTTAGTTTAACAGATGCCATGACTGTGCCTTGTTTTCACAACAAATTAACAGAATACAAGAACAAATTCACAAACTGCAGGTTTACTACAAAAAAAAAATCATTTTGCCTCTTTCCTTTCCCTAATAAGAAAGCAACTATAATTATTGCTCTAAATAAGTGGGATGGGAAGTCTCAAAAAAATAACTAAGCATTGAATAGTAAGATTGTAACATTCCAGGTTAAATTTGCAAATTGAAACTACAGGCTAAATTTTGAAATTCCTAAATTAAAAATATATGCTCACTAAAGATAGTTATGCACTCTACAACTAGAAAACCCCCCATATCTCACGGATATATGCTGCAGTCTGAACAATTGTGTGCTGCCCCCCATTCATATACTGAAATCCTATTTCCCAAGGTGACAGTATTAAAGGGAGGGGCCTTGGTTTTTGTTAGATAGTATTTAATTCGTCCTGTAGCTTGGTCTACTCTCCTTTCTCCTTGGGTGGGTGACATGCTTCCCTTGGGCTGAACTCACGCTTGAGGTACTTTGCTAAGGTATGTGTTTGTCTTTCCCCCTGATTTTCTCTTTGTTCACTGACTTTCTGAAAGTTCATCCACTTAAATGGTGTCACAATCTGATGACAAATCTTGTTTCTATTGTTCTCCTTGGGTATTTGCTTGACAGTCAGTATTTCAGTCGCCCACAAGTTATCTCTGGACTTTTTTGCTCTCTTCTTAGGCTCTGTGGAACCTAAACGAAATGAACTCTTTATGTTCCTTGAAGTAAGAGCCCTACCAATTCTCTATTATTTTAGTTACTTTAGCTACAAGTACAGGATTAATTTGTTATTTTGTTATAATTATTGTTTTTTCTGTATTTTATCTAAAACATCCATTATTTTAATACGCCAGTGCAGTCATGCCTTTGAAATATGTATTATTTTTCCCTTCTAAAATGTTCTTACTGAGACTATAGCTTAGAGAAGTTTCTCTTTAAAATGTCACTTCTAAACTTTAAGTCTTTAAGTGATGATTCACTACTAGCCACACGCAGTATTTTCTCCTTTGCCTGTCTTTCATGTTCTTCCACAGCAAATCCGTGATTCTCTGTCTTTCTGTGACTCTGTTTCCCGCTCACTCCCAACCCCAGCACCAGTCTGCAGCAGCACGTTCATCCAGCAGAGTCTGAACTGGGAGTCAGAAAATATGGAATTTAAATCAGGTTTTAACGTATATGAGCAATGCACGTCACAGGGGATGATTCAAATATACCCTCTGAGAGTTTATTTATCTGTAAAGTGGGCATACCAAAATCTTACTTACTAAGGTTATCTGTGACAGCCCACGCAAATCAAAAGGATAAAGTCCTGCAGAAACTGAAGCAAGGCAGTGTTGCTGGAACTATGTACTCCCTGATGCAATCTGCTTTGGTCTCTACATCTCCACAAAAAGATGGCAGATTATGCTAAAGTGGAATGTCAAATGAGTAACTAGGTATTCAAAATATTTGGAAGAGATTATTTTTTTCTACCTGAACCTTCATAAGGAGAGATAACAGAGGCATAGGAAACCTTTCCTGTAGGATCATTCATATGTAGAATATCAAGATAAGTACGCTTTGAAAGAAGGAAGAAAAACTAAAAGGGGAAAAAAGACATGAAATAAGAAAAAGAAAGCAGTTTTGATACAATAAGGTTAATATTTTATAATCCAACTTCAGCCCTGGATTTTGACTTTTGAATGAATCACTTGGCTGAGAACTTTTTGATCCAAAACAGGGAAAGATGCCAGCTGGCAACTCTAGAGGCTAAGTGCTGAGATCCTCCTAGTTGTACAAAAAGCTTTTTAATAAGTAACATGCATTTAATTTATTACAAAAAATGCAGGGAAGAAGCTGATCATGCAGTCTTGCAGTACTTGCTGCGAATCATGTTTAAAGCCCTATGAGATGATAATTTTGACATATATAAGGAATTTTGATTTCATGCTTTGCTCACTGCACTGCAGACGTTATTTGTTTGTATGTTTGCTTTTTGCATCCAAAGTGGTGTGATGTCAACATAGCAGCAGGGTGTCAGATCAACTCTGGAAAATAAAACTCTTGTAAACAATGGGAGTAACATCTATAGGCATTTGAATGTGGAACAGTGCAAGTCAGGGGCAAGCAACAAGGAATTTTGTCAGCCCTTTTTATCCATGGGTGCTGCACTCATAGATTCAATCAACTGTGAATAAAAAATATTGGAGGAAAAATCACATCTCTGTTGAACATGCAGACTTTTTTCTGGTCATTATTTCTTAATATTATATAACAACTGTTTGCATCATACTTACATTGTGTTAGATGTGAGAAGAAATCACTAGGTATTAGAGATAATTTAAAATGTATGGAAAGATATGCATAAGTTATACCCAAACACTACCCTATTATATATGAAGAATTTAATCATCCATAGACGATGGTATGATGGGGCTGGTGTCTTGGAACCAATCCTAAGGGATAACAGTATTAAACTATAATTTATGAATTGGAGACTCAGACTCATCAACTAATGTTAACCTCTTTCCTTAAAGCTGCAAATCAACATTAACATATTTTGATATCACAACATTGGATGCCATATTGTATGTTTTGCAATAAATATGCTCAATAGAAGTAAACGAAGATACAGAAGAACACTGCACATTTTGTAATTTATCCTAAGCAGTCCAGTTTTCATTCAGGTAGGTTACTTGATCCTCTGCAGGTGGCTGTGCCTGCCTCTGAAGAGAGAGCCCCGAGTCACACGTTACACAAGTGAAACATGATTATTTTTGTGGGTATCGTCATAAGATTTGGAATAAGTCTTTAGGTCTAATATGAAGATCCTTCAAATAAATCATCCTGCTAAGCTTCTGTGGCCCCAAACTCCTAATTTAAAAATGTTGATAAATGAAGTACCTCTTTAGTTAATAAATGAAGTATCTCTTTAGTTATCCTTTGTCAGCAACATTCATTTTAATGGAAAGTGAGTTTACAGGGTTACATGATTGAACTACTGAGCCAAGTCAGTGTTGGCAAATGATGGGCTAAATTATTGATGTTACACACTAATGAATTCTGATGAGAAATAAAACACAGACATTACTTTTCAAGTGGTTCATAATTATTTTTGTACTTTAAAAGCAATTTTACTCTTTTTCCAAATCATACTAGTTCTGTAAAACAAAAACATAGTTAGTGATTATACTAAAATTATTGAATTTGTGGCAAAAAAATGCTCTTGCAAGTTTTCATTTCTGTAAAGATAATGCTATTCACACTAGGTTTCTGATTTCCTTATACACTTCTGGGAAAAGATAATTAAATTAAATGTCTAAATTTTCAAGCCAGTGTGTTTAAATAAGATAATCTTCTTTGCAACCATGGGTAGCATTCCAATTGATGTATTTATAGTCAATGATATATCTATCAACATGTATACTGGAGGTGCATCAAAATATCCTAATTCAGGTAACGAGAAACACAGAGGGACTTTTATAGAGCATCTTTGTTATGGCAAAGAAGCTACCTTCAAATATGGAATACAGAAAGTGCTGGGGTCTCTAATGACATGTTTGACAAAGTCAGGGCTTAGTGGAAATCTGTAAAATAGGTTCATATTCAGTTAAGGACGAGGTCTGTCCGTTCTGTGAAGTAGGAACAGTGACAGTAGTATTTCCTCACAAAAAAATCCCAAATTGAAACCTTAACTATGTGAGGTCATGACCTTCTTGTTTCTTAGGCTCGAGTTAGAGTACATCTCAAACAGGAACTCAAGGGGCGTTAGGATAGGGACCATAGCTGATGAAGTGTTAGTTCAGAAATTTCTTGGTTGCCCTTTATAAGTCTTTGAAAAAGTCGTGCTTGCTCCAGCTCTGTTATCAAACCCTACAAATGGAGTAACAAGTTCTCTTCCATCACAGAGAATTGTTATGATTAGGAAATCTGCTGATTATGAAACTGAAGTCTGCTATGTATACATAAGTACGTCTATTTTTCATATTTGTTTGGACTTTAGTTCATTTTAGGGAGATCATAAGCATTAGGTTGGAAAACATTTTCTTTGTCAACTGAGGTGTATGTAAGATAAAGGAATGAAAAGGCTTTTCAAATCAAGATTTTGTGACGTTAGATGATTTCCCCCTAATGATAACATTTGCAAGTTCTTAACAATAAAAATCCAAAGGTGAAACTTCTTTCATTATGTGGATTGAGATAGGACATAAAGTGCCTAATACTTTATTTCTTACTTGGTGTACACTATATGAAGCAAACAAAAATGATCCTTTTTAGCCTTAACTCTGTAGCAGACTATTTCTATGTCAAGGTTTACTAAATTGTTGTCCTTATCCTCCTAGTTGTGTCTTTATCTATGATCTATCACACACTTGATGCCCCTTGGAAATAACAGAGCTACTTCAAATTTTGTTCTTTTTTTTAAAAACATGCTCTCAAAATCTTACCCTAATATTTTCCCCTTGTTACAATGGCACTGTTCATTGTTTTACAATCTTGATACTTTTGAATGAAAAATGGTGTGTCTGAGTTAATCTCACATCAAAGCAGCATCATTATATAATAATGATGCAAAGTTGTATGAAAAATACCTACTGGATATGCTCCATTAGTCACTAATTTTCAAACTTAAAAGTTCTGTCTTCGAAAAACTCATCTCCCCCACACCACTGACATGGCTTCTCCACTTGAAAAATGTAGTACTGGTATTAAGTGAATTAGGGGAAAATAAAAATGCTAGAGTTGTAAAGTTTAAAAAATAATCAGAACTCATTAAATTTTATCTTTCAATGAAAACCAATCAGTCATATGCTGATTTTATTTTAAGATAAAAGAAGGAATATATTTGATTTAATGTTATTTAACAAAAGGGGGTAGAGAATTTAATTCATTGGAGTTTAGTACTGATATATGCTTTATTAGCTGCATCATATTGATGTACTGTGAAAAGAATATATTTTCTTCCTTCATATCTAAAGTTAGGAAAGTTCTCCTTTATCTTCAGATAGAAAGAAAATAGGCAACATGATGTTGCTAGTGTCACGCATGACCGCTCATGGAAGTTGTTATAGAAGACTCCAGATATTTTGAGAGATAAAAGTTTCAGAAGATCAGCACCATATATAATGAACCAAACCTAAAAATTGTGCAATGAAGGGTTAGAAGGAAAATGAAACTACGGTAAAATAGGAATAAAAGTAAAGAGTACAGGGGGTGAAGAAACTCTTCACTAAACTTAAAGAGATGATATGGCAACGAGGTAAATATATGAAAAGAATAACATAGACACAATTACTTTAATAGTCAAGAAGAACTTGGTTTACTCAGCTTTTTTTTTTATCGGAACATTCCTAGGTCTCTCACAGGGTCTCTGTGCTAATCATTAAGTCAGGTGCTAATCAAGCAATAACTTGGGCCCACTGGGAATTATTACCCTGACCCCATTTTGTACTCTTCTCTACCCAGGCTTATGCCCACTAGTATGAGCTGAAAAACCTACCCCATTGAAACTATTCAGCTTCGTGTCTCTTCCAGGGCCAATTTGGTGTTAATCTAGGGTAAACTTTCTTAATTCTGTGCAAAATAGTTTCTGATTTCTCTATAGTTATTTCATAGGAGTATGTTATTTAACTTCCCCGTATTTGGGGGTTTTCAAATATCTTTTAATTATTCATATCTACTAGTTTCCTTGTGTGGAAACGTTCTTTACTATTTCAGTCATTTTAAATTAAGAGTTGCCTGATGATGCAGCATTTTGTCTGCATGTGCAAGTGTTCCACATGTGCTTTACCGTGATGCATATTCAGCCACTTTGAAAGGACAGTTCTCTAAATGTCACTTAGGTTTCACTGGTGCTGTTGTTCAAATCTTCCAGCTTCTTCTTCTTACTTTCCTTCATGGTTTATCTTTTCCTAAAAGAGGATTCTTGAAGTCTTGAGTTATAACTATAATCTTTTAGTTTCTACATTTCAACATTTCTTCTCAACATTTACTCTATGTACTTTGAAAACTTATTAGATACATATATACTTACATGGGTGCTTGGAGAGTTGGTTCTTTGTCTTTATGAAATGATCCTCTTTACTCCCGACAATACTAGCTGTGAAGTTGCTTTTAATATTAATGTAGCCTTGGTGACTGTATTGTGCTTGATGTGTCCTTGTACTTTTCTATCCTTACACTTTCAACCTGTCAGTCCCTTTATTTTAATTCATGCCACTTATAGCCAATATAAAATTGGGTAATGTGTTGTCTAATGTGAATACAACTATTTATTTGTTCATATAAATTTTTAGTCCATATAATTTTTGATACTGTAGGATTTACTGTAATCGATTTTTTATTTCTCCCAAATGTAACACTTTTAGAATTTCTGACTTTCTTTTTCTGCCTTACTTTCATTTACCTAGTTTTTAGTATTTCATATTAATTATTTTCTTGGCTTGATTTTTTTGAATAGGTATTACAATGTGTCTCCACTTAGTTTCCATAAGGTGAATATAATAACATTTTATATTAAATTTAAAATATACAACAGAATAGTTCTGTTGATCCTTTTATTTTATTTTTTTGGTCTTTTTGAGACAGGGTGTCCCTATGCAGTTCAAGCTGACCTTGAGCTCACTTTGTAGGTAGCCCAGGTTGGTCTTGAACTCTCAAGGATCCCCCTGACTCAGCCTCTCGAGTGCTGGGATTACAGGTGTGAGCCACCATGCCCTTTTATCTTTTATCTTTTATACTATGGCTCTCATTTATTTTGTACTTACACGTTATACATCCTACACCACAATGTTTTGTTTTGTATCCAAATTTAGCTATCTTTCTAATAAATCAAGATGATAACATCTTTTATATTTTTTGATCTTTAGAGACAAGGTCTTGCTATGTAATTTAGACTGGTCTTGAACACACTATGTAGCCTAGGTTGGCCTCCAATTAATAGTGATCTGTCTGCCTACCAGCCCTGGAAGTGCTGCAGGTACAGGCGCACACCAGGCTCTGGCAAACTCTTCTGTAGTTTCATATTTGTTTGTCATATCTGATGATCTTCCTTTTTTCTTATAGATATAAGGTTCCTTCTGGGGCCATTTATCTTTAGTTTTGAAACATATTTTGAAGGAAGAGAATTTGGACATGCTTTGTCTTCTATAGCAGGTGAGAGATCATCTGAATTTTTGGACTTCACTGTACCTGATGAGAAATTAGCACATACTTTTTATTCTGTTTTTCTCCTTTTAGGATCATCTTTTTCTTCCTTTAGTTTTGAAGAGTTGAATAAATTTCATTGGGTGTGATTTTTATGTATATATTATATGTACATTATATATGTTAAATGGATATAAAATTCATATTTTTCATCAAAATTATATTATTTTATACTTTTTATGCTTTAAGTGAACTCCTCTTTGATAGGTGATAAATTAAGTTATACTAACACTATGGAGAAAAAAATCTTCGAAGAAGTATATACTAATATTCTAACACTCGGTTTGATGACTGAGTGATCAAGAATTAGGTACAGAATACTTAGTGGCATTTTCAAATGTCAAAACTAAATTACTCAGGCTGATATCTTACAACATTTTCAAAGACTTTCTCAGTAATCACTGTCTCCGTTTGATATAGTCTATCTCAGTGCCACGCAAAAGGTTCCCATAGCAGAGTGCTTAAGAGCAGCTATATAGTGTTTGAATTGCCTGAGTTTAAATCCTATCTACTGCTACTGTGCTTCAGTTTCCTTCTCTATGAAATGGGATCTTATGGTAGCACCTTAGAGCATTCTTTGAGAATTATATGAATAAAAATATATAAAAGACTGCAGATGTTAGTCCATAATAATGTCTAGATAAATGCTCTGCTTAAAAAAATGATGTTTATTCTGTACCACCGCAATCTGTTTCTTCAGCCTCTTGGACTTCCTGTGCTTTGAGTTGCCCCATCCCTACAATATTCCTCTTCCTCCAGGGATATTGAGGTGCTCATTTCTGGGAATCTTTTTCTTTTCTTTATTTTTTAATTTTAAAAATAAAAGAAGAAAAGTTATGAACAAGCAGGCATCCATTTACAAAATAGCATAAGAACAGTACAAATAATACAGAATTACGGATAAAGTGGTAGGACATTAACAATGGCTGTTGCATTACATACTGATATCTTCAAAGTGGTTTCTCAGGAAAACAAATACAGACATGCAATAGTGATCAAACAAGTAATCATTAAATGTTCCTTTCAGTAAAGCAATAGAAGACAGTAGTACAACTGTTAGCTATCCTGCATATACATACATACATGATTTCCCCTTCTTTTCCTTCTCCCTTCCCACACCCCAGTTGCGCATTGCTTTTGAGCACTTTCCTTTCATTTTGCAATGTCTATCATACCTCCTAGTTTTTATTCGCTCTTTCAGGTTCTTACACTAGTGAGACAATACATTGTTATTTCACTTATGAGTATGGTCTGTAGTTGTGACCATTTACATATAAAAGCCACGAGTTTATCTTTCTTTATAGCTGAGTAATATTCCATTATACAAAAGTACTACAATTTTTTTTATCCAGTCCTCAGTGGATGGACATTTGGGTTGGTTCCACAATTTAGCCTTTAAAAATTGCCCCACTATAAGTGCACATATATCGCTGTGGTATGATGTTTTCAGATCTTCTGGGAAAATACCCAGAAGGGGAATAGCTGGGTTGAATGGGGTGTCTAGAGCTAGTTTGCTGAGAAATTGCCAAACTGATTTCCATAGTGGTTTCACCAGTCTGCATTCCCACCAGAAGTGGAGAAGAGTTCCTATTTCTCCACAGCCTCACCAGCATTTGTTATTGGATGATTTCTTAATGATAGCCATTCTGACTGGGGTGAATTCTCAGTTATTTTAATTTGCATTTATTGAATGACTAATGATGTTGAACATTTTTTTCATGTATTTGCCACTTATATTTCTTCCTTTCAGAAATGTGTCTTCATCTCAGCTGCCCATTTTTGGATTGGGTCTTTGAGTTTGGAGGGGCTGATGTTTTTAAATTCTTTTTATGTTCTAGATAGAAGACCTTTGTCTGCAGGATAGTCAGCTAAAATTTTTTCCCAATTTGTGGGTTTTCTTTTTGCTCTGCTGATGATTTCTTTAGATGTGCAGAAACTTGTCAGTAGAATGAGATCCAAGTTGTTGATTCTTTGAAGTATTTCTCAGGCAGTTTGGTTTTTGTTCATGAACTCTCTGCCTACCCTATGTCTTCAAGGTTTTTAAGTACTTTCTCTCCCAATAGATTTAGTGTTTCTGTTTTAATATTGAGATCTGTGCTCCATTTTGACTTGAGTTTGGTGCATGGTGATAGACTTCGGTCAATTTTCAGTCTTGGGCAAGTGGCAAGCCAATTTTTCCAGCACCATTTATTGAAGAGGCTATCTTTCTTCTAGTGAATTTGTTTGGCCCCTTTATCAAAGATTAGGTGGCTCAGTGTGTTTGTGGCTGTGTCTGTGTCTTCCAGTCTGTTCCATTGATCTTCTGGTCTGCTTTTCAGCCAGTACCATGTTGATTTTATTACAGAAGATTTGTAGTATAATTTCAGGTCAGGGATTGTAATTCCACCTGACTTGTCTTTGTTGCTCAGGATTTCTCTTGCTATTCTGGGTCTCTTTTGATTCAGGATGAATTTAAGGAATGTTTTCTCTAGGTCCATGAGGAATGCTGATGATAGTTTACAGGGAATTGCATTGAATCTGTACAACAATTTTGGTAGTATGGCCATTTTCACAATGTTGGTTCTTCCTATTCATGAGCAAGGAATGTTTTTTCATTTATTGAAATCCTCTTTGATCTCTTTTTTCAGAGTACTGCAGTTTTCATTGAATAGATCTTTTACTTCTTTTGTTAGATTGATTCCCAAATATTTCAGTTTCTTGGATGCTATTGTGAAAGGTATGGACTCCTTAATTTCCCTCTCAATGTGTTGTTGTTTGTGTATAGGAATGCTATTGATCTTTGGGTATTGACTTTGTATCCAGCTACACTACTGCATTTGTTGATTAATTGAAGGAATCTTCTTGTGGAGTTTTTGTGGTCTTCCATGTAAAGTATCATGTCTTCTGCAAATAGTGATAATTTTACCTCTTCCTTTCCTATTCTTATTCCTTTTATTTCTCTCTCTTGTCTAATTTCTCTGGATAATGCTTCCAGAACTATGTTGAACAGGAGTGGCAACAGCAGACATCCTTGTCTTTTTCTTGCTTTTAAAGAAAAAGCTTTTAGTTTTTGTCCATTTAGTATGATGTTGGCTGTTGGTTTGTCATAGATGGCTTTGATCAGGTTGAGATAAAGACCATCTATTCCTATTTTCTGTAGAGTTTTTATCATGAATGCATGTTGGATTTTGTCAAAAGCTTTTTCTGCATTTATTGAGATGATAATGTGGTTTTTATGTTTGATTCTATTGACATGTATATAACAATAATTGATTTGCGAATATTGAACCATCCCTGCATTCCTGGAATTAATCCCACTTGGTCGTGGTTTATGATTTTCATGATGATTTGCTGCATTCTATTTGCTAGTATTTTATTGGGTATCTTTGCATCTATATCAATTAGGGAGATTGGTCTATAGTTCTCTTTCTTGGTTGGGTCTTTCTCTGATTTTGGTATCAGTATAATACTTGCCTCCAAAAATGAGTTAGGGAGAATTGCTTCCTTTTCAATTTCATTGAAGAGTTTGAGGAGTATTGGTACTTAATCTTCTCTGAATTTCTTGTAAAATTCTGCTGTGACTCCATTGGGGCCTGGGCTTTTTTTTTGTCAGTAAGTTTTTAATCACATTTTCAATATTAATTGATATTGGGTTGTTCAGGATTTTTATTTCTTCTTGACTCAGCCTTGGTAATTCGTACAGATCTAGGAATCTGTCCATTTCTTCTGAGTTTTCAATCCTATGGGAGGAAAGATTTTCAAAGTAGACATTAATGATATTCTGAATTTCTGTAGAATCTGTAGTAATTTTATCCTTTTCATTCCTTGCATGAAATTGAGTTCTTTCCTTTCCTTTTTTGCCCTAGTTGGCTAGGGGTTTATCAATTTCATTTATTCTTTCAAAGAACCAACTCTTTGATTCATTTATTTTTTTGTAGGGTTTTCTTCATTTCAATTGCATTAATTTCTGCCCTGATCTTTATAATCTCCTCCCTTCTTTGAGATTTGAACATGACTTGTTCTTCTTTTTGTAAAAGTTTTAGGCACAGCATTAGGCTGTTTATTTTTCTCTCTTTTCCTTATGTGTGTGTTCACCATTATAAGTTTCTCTCTGAGGACTGCTTTCATTGCATCCCACAGATTCCAGTAAGTTCTACCTGTTTGTAGGTATTTTCTAATTTTGTCATTAATTTCTTCTGTGACCTATTGGTTGTTCAGGAGGTTGTTGTTTAATTTACAAGTGTTGATGGAGTTTTTGGAGTGCCTTTTGTCATTAATTTCCAATTTCATTGCACTGTGGTCAGATAATATGCATGGGATGATTTCAGTTCTTTTGCATTTAGGTAGGTATGCTCTATGGGCTAGAATGAGGTCTATTGTAGAGAAAGTCCCATGTACAGCTGAAAAAAATGTGTATTCTGGTGTTGTGGGGTGGAACACTCTGTATACATGTACTAAGTCCATTTGTTTGCAGTGTTGGTTTAGATTGTCATTTCTTTGCTGATTTTTTATTCAGTTGACCTATCTCTTTTTGTCAAAGGGATGTTGAGGTCCCCTATTACAATAGTGTTATTAATTATATGGGTTTTCATGTCTATTAAGATTTGTCTTATGTAGTTTGGTGCTCTGATATTTGGTGCATACATGTTTATGATTGTTATCTCATCCTCTTGCAGTTTTCCCCTAATAAGTGTGTAGTGACCTTCTTTATCTCTTGATTGTTCTCAGTTTGAAGTTTACATTTTCTGCAAACATAATTGCTACTCCTGCTTTTTTCTGGGCTTGCATTGCATGGAGGATTGTTTTCCATCCTTTGACTTTCAGTCTATGAATTTTCTTTTTGAGTAAAATGTGTTTCCTGTATACAGCATATTGTTGGATTTTGTTTCTTAATACACTCTGCCAGTCTGTTTCTTTTGACTGGTGAATTGAGACCATTTTCATTTATGGTTATAACTTATATGTATTGGCTTATGATTGTCATGTCATTTACTTGCTGTTGGTTTCTTACTTTTTCTACCTGTTTACTTGCTTGCTTTTCTTGAGGGTTCCTTTCTACTGTTGTTCTTGAAATTGTGTTGATTTTCTTCTCTGTCTAGAATGTCTTTTAGTACTTTTTGTAAGGATGGTTTGGCACTCATGAAGTTTTTCAGTTGCTCTTTGTCATGGAAATACTTTATTTCTCTGTTAAACTTGAAGAATAGTTCGGCAGGATGCATCATTCTTGTTTGGAAGCTGTTTTGTCTTAGGACATGTAATACTTCACTCCAAGCTCTTCTCAATTGGATCGTTTGTGTTGAGAAGTCTGCCCTGATTCTGATGTGCTTTCCTTTATAGGTGATCCGTTTCTTTTGTCTAGCAGCTTTTAATATTCTGTTCTTTTTCTGAAGATCTGGGATCTTGATTATTATATGTCTGGGTGTAATTTTATTATGGTTATGACCAATAGGTGTTCTATATGCCTCATTTACCTGTATCTCAGGTTCTGTTTCCATGCTTGGGAAATTTTGTACTATTATTATTTAAAAAAAATTTTTTTTATTCTAAAAGTAAAACAAAAAACACCAACAAACAGACACAGCAGCACAAGAACAGTACAAAAACTGAACTACAGATAAGGTGGCAGGGGATCAACAATGGTTATTGTATTACATATTGATAACTTCAAAGTGTATGCTCAGGGCAATACAAACAGACATACAAGATTGATCAAACAATTAATCATCAATTGTTCCTTACATCAAAATGACATGAGACAATAGTGCAACCTTGTCAGCCATCCTGCACATATATACATGCCTACACAGCTACCCCCTCTTCCTTTTCTCCTTCCCTTCATCCCGATTGCTCTCTACTTTTGAGCAGTCTCCATACCTCCCAATTTATATTCCCACCTCCAGGTTCCTACACTAATGATACAATATGCTGTTTGCACATGCACATCTGATTTACCTCACTTATGAGTATGGTCTCTAACCGTGACCATTTGCCTGTAAAAGCCTCCAGCTTGTCCTTCTTTATAACTGAATAATATTCCATTGTGTAGAAATGCCACAGTTTTTTAATCCAGTCCTCTGTAGATGGACATTTGGGCTGCTTCTATGATTTAGCTATTACAAATTGTGCTGCTATAAACATGGGTGCACATATATCACAGTGATAATGACGTTTTCAGATTTTCTGGGGAAATACCCAGAAGGGCAATAGCTGTGTTAGCTGGGACCTCTAGACCTAGTTTGCTGAGGAATCTCCAAAATGATCTCCACAGTGCTTTCACCAGTCTGCATTCTCACCAGCAGTGCAGAAGAGTTCCTATTTCTCCACAGCCTCACCAGCATTTGTTATTGGATGATTTCTTGATGCTGGCCACTCTTACTGGGGTGAGATGAAATCTCAGTTGTTTTCATTTGCATTTCTCGAATGACTAAAAATGTATAACATTTTCTCATATATTTATTTGCCATTTGTATTTCTTTATCTAAGAAGTGTGTATATTCATCTCAGATGCCCATTTCTGGATTGGGTTTTTGAATTTGGACAGGTTCGTGTTTTTTAATTCTTTGTATATTCTAGATAGAAGGCCTTTGTCCAAGGAACAGCCAGTTAGGATTTTTTCCCCATCTGTGGGTTTTCTTTTTACTCTGCTGGTAATTTCTTTAGAGGTGAAAAAACTTTTCAGTAAAATGAGGTCCCAGTTATTGATTCTTTGAAGTGTTTCCCTTGCAGTTTGATTTTTGTTCATGAACTCTCTGCTTACTCCTATGTCTTCAAGATTTTTACCTACTTTCTCTTTCAATAGGTTTAGTGTTTGTTTTAATATTGAGATCTGTGAGCCATTTTGACTTGAGTTTGGTGCATGGTGATAGACTTTGGTCAATTTTCTGTCTTGGGCAAGTGGCAAGCCAATTTTTCCAGCACCATTTATTGAAGAGGCTGTCTTTCTTCCAGTGAGCTTGTTTGGCCCCTTTGTCAAATATTAGGTGGCTGAGTGTGTTTGTGGTTGTGGCTGTATCTTCCAGTCTGTTCCATTGATCCTCAGGTCTGTTTTTGAGCCAGTGCCATGTTGATTTTATTATAGAAGATTTGTAGTATAATTTCAGGTCAGGGATTGTGATTCCACCTGACTTGTCCTTGTGGCTCAGAATTGTTTTTGCTATTCTGGGTCTCTTCTGGTTCCAGATGAATTTAAGGCATGTTTCCTCTAGATCTTTGAGGTATGCTGGTGGTAGTTTAATGGGAAATGCATTGAATCTGTACAACAATTTTGGTAGTATGGCCATTTTCACAATGTTGGTTCTTCCTATTCATGAGCAAGGAATGTTTTTTCATTTATTGAAATCCTCTTCGATTTTTTTCAGAGTACTGGAGTTTTCATTGAACAGGTCTATTACCTCTTTTGTTAGATTGATTCCTAAATATTTCAATTTCTTGGATGCTATTGTAAAAGGTATGGATTCCTTAATTTCCCTTTCAGTGTGTTTGCTGTTTGTGTATAGGAATGCTATTGATTTTTGGCTATTGACTTTGTATCCAGCTACTCTGCTGAATTTGATGATTAATTGAAGGAGTCTTCTTGTGGAGTTTTTAGGGTCTTCCATGTAAAGTATCATGTCATCTGAAAATAGTGGTAGTTTTGCTTCTTCCTTTCCTATTCTTATTCCTTTTATTTCACTCTCTTGTCTAATTGCTCTGGCTAATGCTTCTAGAACTATGTTGAATAGTAGTGGTGACAGTGGACATCCTTGTCTTGTTCCTGTCTTTAAAGTGAAAGCTTTCAGGTTTTGTCCATTTAGTATGATGTTGCCTGTGGGTTTGTCATACATGGCTTTGATTGGATTGAAGTAAAGGCCACCAATTCCTATTTTCTGTAGGGTTTTAATCATGAATGCATGTTGGATTTTATTGAAAGCTTTTTCCACATCTATTGAGATGATTATGTGGTTTTTGTCTTTGGCTCTACTGATATGGTCTATAACATTAATTGATTTATGAATATTGAACCATCCTTGCATTCCTGGAATGAATCCCACCTGGTGTATAATTTTCCTTATGACTCGCTGCATTCTATTTGCTAGTATTTTATTGAGTATCTTTGCATCTATGTTCATTAGGGAGATTGGCCTATAGTTCTTTCTTGGTTCAGTCCTTCTCTGGTTTTTGTCCCCTGTTACGATAGTGTTATTGTTTATTTGGTTTTTTATGTCTGTTAAGATTTGCCTTACATAGTTTGGTGCTCCAGTATTTGGTGCATACATGTTTAGGATTGTTATCTCTTCCTCTTGCAGTTTCCCCCTAACTAGTATATAATGGCCTTCTTTTTCCCTTTTGATTGTTATCAGTTTGAAGTTTACATTGTCTGCAAACATAACAGCTACCCCTGCTTTTTTCTGGGAACCTGTTTCATGGAGGATTGTTTTCCAACCTTTGACTTTCATTCTGTGGATTTCCTTTTGAGTAAAGTGTTTTTGCTCTATACAGCATATTGTGGGATTCTGTCTCTTAATCCACTCTGCCAGTCTGTTTCTTTTGACTGGTGAATTGAGGCCATTTACATTGATGCTTATAACTGTTATACATTGCCTTGTTCTTGTCATGCTGTTTACTTGATGTTGCTTTCCTACTTTTGCTGTTTAATTTCTTGTTCTGCTTAAGGGCTCCTTTCTATTGTTTTTCTTGTGATTGTGGTCACCTTTTCTTCTGTCTAGAATATCTTTCAGTACTTTTTGTAATGTTGGTTTGGCACTTACGAAGTTTTTCAGTTTTTTTTGTCATGGAAATATTTTATTTCTCCATTGAATTTGAAGGATAGTTTTGCAGGATACATCAGTCTGGGTTGGAAGTTGTTTTGTCTCAGAATCTGTAATACCTCACTCCAAGCTCTTCTTGATTTCATGGTTTCTATTGAGAAGTCTGCTGTGATTCTGATGGGCTTTCCTTTATAGGTGATCTGCTTCTTTTCTCTAGCAGCTTTTAATATTGTGTTCTTTTGCATATCTGGGTTCTTGACTATTATATGTCTGGGTGTGGTTTTATTTGGGTTGTGGCTCATTGGAGTTCTATATGCTTCATTTACCTGCACATCAGTATCTTTTACCATGCTTGGGAAATTTTCTGCTATTATTTCTCCAAATATTCTTTTTATGTCATTTGTGTTGCCTCCTGCTGTTTCACTGATTCCTGTTCCTCGCACATTATTTCTCTTTGCTTCATCTTGCAGCTGTTGGATTGCTTTCTCCTGGTTCCTTGTTGACTTCAAGGGATTCTTCCTTTCTCAATTGTTAGCTATCATGCTGTCTTCAAGATCTGAAATCCTATCTTCAGATTCATTTAAGTGGTTTTGCAAGCTTTCAATGGCAGTTTTCATTTCCTTGAAATCTCTTTGAGACTGTTTCACATGTTCTAATTCATTCCTGAATTGCTCATGTAACATTTCCATTTGTTCCCTCTGATCTTTTTGTCTTTTATCTGTTTCTTCTCTGTATATGCAAAGCATTTCTTTCATTATTATTTTCATTTCATTTTTTGCCTGAGCGATTATTTCAGATTTAATCTCTTCTATGGCCTGATGGAGTTGTTTCTTTACTTTAGATGTGATCATTTCAGAAATTTTAGGTGTGTGGTTTCCTAGTTCTCCTATGTTGTTGTGTCCTGTACTTGTTCTGGGTGGAGTTTTGTTCTGAGACTGCATTTTGCCCCTTCATCTTGTCATTTTGAATGTCAGATGACTAGTGCTGAGCTACTGACTACCCAGGCAGCTCACAAAGGACTCCAGGGACCCTAGTTTACCTGGATGTCAAACTAAACCCAGGGCGGTAGCAGACTGTGGACCACTGGGCCCTGGGACCCCAGCCAGTTGCTTGGGTGCATGGCTCCGACCATACCTACAATAGTGGGGGAGTGCTGGGCTTTG
>PVLD010024033.1:0-26245 GCA_004027595.1 Dinomys branickii | reverse complement strand
AAAAAAAAAAAAAAAAAAAAAAAAAAAAAAAAAAAAAAAAAAAAAAAAAAAAAAAAAAAAAAAAAAAAAAAAAAAAAAAAAAAGAAATCAAATACTAGCAAATGCTGGAAAGGCTGCATTGTGTGTGTAGGAGTGGAAACTGGCACAACCACTATGGAAAATAGTATGGAGATTCCTCGAAAAACTAAAACTAGACATGCCATTTGATCTATCTCTTCCTCTTCTAGATATATTCTCCTGCTAGGGATCTTCCAATGTTAAAGACATCATCTTACAATGATACATGAATATGTTTATAGCAGCACAACTCATAACAGGTAAATCTTGGAAGCAGCCTACATGTCCATCAACAGATGAATGGATAAACAAAATGTGGTATATATACAAAATGGAGTACTACTCTGCCATAAAAAATAAACATGAGTTATTTGTAGGTGAATGAAGGCACCTTGAGAAATAAAGCAGATACATAAGCTTAAATATTATATGGTTGCTTTTATATGAGAGACCCAAAATGTAAATAAAGAGCAAAATAAAAGGTAGATACTCCAAAGTGACAGACCTTTTTCAAATAGGAAGGGGAACAAGAGGAGCAGGGAGCAGGGAGGGGGGAGAGACGTAGGGAATGGAAAACAGGATTAAGATGAGTATGCACAGGTCCCAACTCCCCGCAATGAATGTAATCGCTATGGACCGCAAACATGTGCTAATAAAAATAATTTGTTTTAAAAAGGAGGGCTGCAGATGGGCATGTAGAAAAGGGTGTCAAGTGTAAACTCCCCAAAGGCGCCTTTGCTGTATGGTGGGAAAGATGGAGAAACCACTGTACCTGTCAGTCAGCCACCTGCCCAGCCACCCAGGGGCTGCTCTGTGGGTTCATGCACAAGGTGGCCGTGGAGGTCAGAGTGGAACCTACTGATGGAACAAATGACACTGACTTCTTTTCATCAGGGCTCATCCAACTGCCTCCAGTACAGAGGTGCATCTTGAAAGTTTATGGCTTATCCTATCTTGGAAGGACCAGCCTGCCCCCTGGTGGTAGATTGGGTGCATTCACACACACGCACACACACACACACCCCTAGCATGTTGGCATTTATCATTGCTACAGACCCTGTGGATTTAAATTTGCTTGCTGCATCTACCATTCTTTAGCTAACATCACAGATCTCCACACATATTGCTCCTATACAAAGAACACATGTTACAGAAAAGAAACAAGTCAGTGGGCTCTGTGGTGTATTAACAGCTGGTGATCAACTTGTAACACCCAGCTGAACTGGACTAGTGTGGTGCTTGCTGGGTATGGGAGGCCCACTTGAGCATTGTTGCTGGCAGCATAAGAAGCAGAACTGGAGAAGGAGAGGCTGTTGGGAGCTTTTAAAAGCTGTAAGGAGCTGTTGGTTCTCTTGGAGGAGCTCGTCACGCTGTCTTTCTGGATGAGTTCAGCTGTTCTCGTCATCTGGGGAGCTCAGGACCTGGTTGTTGCTGAGAGTGGCTTTGGGTCACTTTGAGGGAGCTCTGGTCCTCATTCCAAGCACTGCTTCCTGGCTCCAGAGGGGAAGATGGTGCACTACTCAGTCTCCTGGAGGAGCTTGCTGCATTGGCTTTCCTGATGGTAACTCAGCTGTCCTAATCATCAGAGGATCTTGGGACCTCACTGTCACCAAGGATGGCTGTGATACCTTTCAAGAGAGCTCTGCTTCTTACTTTGAGCATCGCTTCCTGGCTCCAGTGCAGATCTCTCAGGCTGCTGACACAGATCCTTCATCCCACTAGCACAGGCTTTCTGGCTTCCACCAGAAAGGCTTTGGGCCTTCCCAGAACAGATTCATGAAACAGGCCTGCATGAGACATTGTTGTGGGCTCTAGGCCTCCAGCTGGACTTGTGGGAAGCACCGTTTTGAGCTCTAGGTCTACAGCTGGACTCATGCAGGACATTATCGTGGGATCCAGGCCCTCAGCTGGATTCTCTGGTCTTTAGTGTGTAGACAGACTTCCTGCACTCTCTTTTGTGTATGATTCTTTGAGTGACAACTATAAGTACTCTTATGAGATGTGTCCTGTATTATATTATTCCCTTTACAAAACCCCCCAAAAACTACAACAGGCTGTTTGACACATGTATGATTCAGGGATCCCACTTTAAACACTGCCCCCAGAAACAGGTGGGAAGACCTCCCCAAAAGCAAGACACAACATCGGCTTGGATTCCCTCTGAATCACATGGGGAAATAGGGATGCTGCTGCAAACCAAGGCCAACGTGGAGATGAATGAAACCTATAGGAGTCCTCACTGGCATTAACATCCTCATTCTCAATGGCAAATGTTCACGGAGGAACAGAATGCCCTTCTTCAGGTATAACCACCAAGATCTCAGAACTCTCGTAAAGATTTGTATCGCCCCATCAGACGCTCAGCTGTGACACAGTAAGGTGCCGGCTGACTCCAAGGAAATACAGCAGTGAAGAAGGGCAGCTATATCTACCAGCTCTATCCTCTTGACTAGATAGCAAAACAAGCACTATTAGTTTTTGCCTCCCTAAAATACATACATATATATATATATATATATATATATATATATATATATGCACTGATATTTCCACTATCTTTTCTCCCTTCTTCTCCCATTATCTCATTATTTCATGCAGGTATGTGGTGGTGGTTACCTATATAAATCAACCCATAGGTTATGGAACATCAGGAGAGACTCAGGAGGGAGTAGATGAGGAACAGCCATGATCCAGAGATCTGGGACTCCGAGGCGGACACAGGACAGATGAGACTTGAAGAGGGGAGAGCATATTTTCATGGAATGAGAGATGCTTGTCATAGGTGGGAAGCATGAGAATGGTAGTAAGGATACTTGTACATGTTGGCGTTGGCCACCAAAGGAACATTTTAATAGGTAGTGGTTGTTTTTTGTGATTGTCCAGCCTCTAACTTCCCTATGACCTATGTTATGAATCTCTCATACCAGGACAGCCACTCCTGATAGGTGCTAAAATGGCAAACCTTTTCTTCCCCAGCCTCCTTGGAGTCAGATTCCTGTAATCAGACACATCTACCTGGACTTCAAACAAGCAGCCAGCATCACCAGAATGGTGAAAAAAATTCTGTATGTGTGTGTGTCAGGACTTGGGATGATTACATCAAGGCTTATATAGTAACAGGGGCACTGATTGTCTCAGCCCATGTGAGACGGACCATCGGATGTCTGTTCTATGACCTGCCCTGTACCTCAGCTGTGGTGTCTCTGACTAGGCTGCCTTGAGCTAAGTTTCTTTTTCTTCCTTCTGTTTTCACATTTCAGCAACCTGTTTTGATCCTAGTCCTTATCTGTGAAGTGTACCTTTGCCTCATCTTTCTAGCAGATCATCCAACCCCAGGCAATGGGGACCCTAGTCTCTCCAGGTATTTGGTTTTTGTTTGGTTGGTTTTGGTTTTGGCTTTGGCTGTGTGTGCCGTTGGCGGGTTTGATTTTGTTTTTGTCCTTGTGCATGTTTGTGGTACTGAGAATGGAATTCAGGGCTACTGACTACACCCTCAACTCTTTTTTTATTTTTTACTTTGGGACAGGTTCTTGTTGAGTCACCAAGTTGTCCACGCTGAGTGTAAACTTGCAGGCCTCCTGTCTTAGTCCCGCAGACTGGTGAGATTACAGGTGTGCACCCCCAGGGCTCACTCTCTCTAAAGAACAAGACTTTCAGACTTCGACGGCTCAGATAAGTATGTAGGCTGCATCTGGCCTGGAAGAAGTTTTGTAAAGTTCTACTCCCATGTTTCTAACTTTCTCCCAAGATCTCCCTTTCTACAGAAGCCTCACCGTCCTTTTCATTTGCTCTCCTTGTTTTCACTCTGTTTTTCTACTTTCCAACAGCCTAGCTTAATGGCCGCCATTTTTCCTCCTGAAAACCAGTGCCAGTATCCAAACCCTCCACCCACCGCCCATGCAGAGCCCTCAACCCTGTTGCTGCCCTGCTTCAGTGGTCCCCAGAAGGCAGCCTCACCTTTTTGGACAAGGTAAGAGGTGGTGTGAGGGACGCTGTCTCATACTGCCTAACAAGAGCCCCAAAATTAGTCAGCTGAACCACTTCAAGCCCTGAGTCTTCTCTTCCTGGCAAATCCAGAGACTTTGTATTGCTGCCAAGGTCCACAGGCTTTGCCCTCTCCCTATGAGGAGAATTGCAGAATGAGGAATCATCATCCAAGGAGATTTGGAAACCTTCCAACAGGACTTCTGGTAGTTCATTCTTATATATCCCAGTGTCCCCAAGGACAGACACCTGAGGTCTAGTTCATGATTCTAGCATGCAATGAGATGACCAGAGTGTACTCAGCAGAGTAGCAGCTGTCCTCGTTTGCTGGGGACTGTCTTGGGTTCAGCACTGACAGCCCTACATCCCAGGAAAATCCTCCACCACAGGACAATTAGTCATCCTAGAGTTAGCCACTGTGAAAAACAGAATGTCTACCAGCTGAGGGCACCAGAGAGTTAGGTAAAATGATGTGATGCCCTTAATGTTGGCGTGAAGTAATTTTCTTTCTTTGTATCTACATTCAATGCATTTCCTTAGACCTACCAGAATGGGAGAGTAATTATGTCCCCTCTTTGTTGTAGTTTGAAAACATTCACAGACGTCCTGGGGCCTGCTTTCTTCCAGCTGACTAACTGCTTAGTGAAGCATTCCTTGCTTAGCTGCTTCAATCTTTCCGCTTTTCATCGTTTTAGCTGATCTCCTCTGGACCTCTTCCAATTTATCAGCATCTTCTTGATACCCCAGCACTCTGCAGCAAATGCCAGGCACAGTTATGGAGAGTTTCACCTCCTTGTTTCATTATGTGCCTCAGGCAGCAAAGGCTGCAAAACCATGTAAGCATCTTAGCCAATAATTGTAATTGCTTTTCAGACACATGCACGCACAGACAGATACACTCTGTTAGTCAAGGGAATTAAATGCCTTCTGAAGGTCAAAAAAATCACATCTCTTTTGGTTGGGAAGGACAGGAAAATAATCTTGAAGCGATGAGCATAATGGTGGCAAAAGTAGTAGCTGGAGTTCTGGGGATATTAGAGGGTGGCTTTGTTGGACCCCTAGACAGTTGGGAGACCTTGAGGAAGTCATTTCATCAACCAGACTCTCGATTTCCTTGTGAACTAAAAATGCAACTGGTTAGACAGGACACTGCCAAGGTCCTTTCCATCACTGCTGTTTGGGAAAAAGACACACCCGGCTAAGCCAAGGAAGAGGTCTCAGAAGAAACCAACTTTATAAACACCTTGATTTTGGACTTCTGAACTCCAGCACTGTGAGAAAATACCTATCTGCTGTATTAGCCCCCGTCTGTGCTTCTTTGCTATAGCTGCTTGAACTCTGCTTCACAGATTAATTTTGGATGCTTTAAATGTTTGGAGAAAGTATATTAATTTTCAAATGACATAACTGGTACATGATTATTATAAAGTAACTTTGTAAGCAAAGAAGGAAAAAGATACGTCTTTCCAGAACTTTTAAAAACAAAAATATATGTAAATATATAAACATTTTGAATTGAATAATTATAGACATATACAGTCTATAATCAACTTTTCCACTATAATCAACTTTTGCTTTTCCATTATAGCAAACATAAGTTTAATTGTCATGGTCATACGGCTCTCCAGCATATAAATGTAATTAACTCATTTAATTGGTCTTCTATTTAACATCTACATTTCCTCTCCTCCTCTCCCTCCCCCTCCTCCTCCTCCTTTTTCTCACTGATAATGGACGTAGTTCATCCCTATTCACACGTTTTCCCAGTAATTGCCTAGGATAAGTGCCTAGGAGAGTGCTGTAGCAAGAAAAAAATGCCATTGCACAAGAAACCCAAGTGTAAATAAAGTGCAAAATAAGGGAGAGGTAATAGAAGCAGGAAGCAAATTTTCTGGAGATGGGGAAGGGGAAGGAGGGAAGGCGGGGGAAGGGAACAGAAAGATACAATATACACGCACCATCCCCCAGTTATGATGTATCACAAACGTATAGTAGTAAAAACACATTTTTTAAAAAAGAATGTCATTCACAGACTGTTTAAGGGACTCGTGCTGCTCTCTGCTACATCCCAGGATCTCACACCTCTGACACAGGATAGAAGCTAATGTCAGTATTTGTTTAATTATTCAGTATTGCCAAACTCAATATAGAGGTACCCACAGAATGTCATTTCAAGTCTATTTTTAGAGGTCATACAATAGAGAGTGGTTTAAAATCTCAAAGTTCTTGGTTAGTTGGAGCATAGTAGAAATGAAGGCCCGTAGGTGCCTTGGCTTCCAGCATATCAGGAATGCTTGGCTCATAGGTGAGCCCATGCACTGCATCTTCCAGGTGAATGTCTCCCCAAAATCTGTGTTTTCTGGCAGAGTGGGAGTTGGTCTGCTAGTGAGTTATCACTATGAAAACACAGGGGTGCTGGAGGTGCAGGTCAGAGTTAGGGTGCAAGCTTAGTTTTACAAAGTACTGGGTTCAATCCCCAGAACCCCCCCCCCAAAAAAACCTTAATAAACAACAAAAAACTGATCTCACACATATGTGCCCCACTCCAGCTCAGCTTTCTACAGAAACCAATCCATAATACCTCCAACATAATGCCTCTCTTCCACAGAGATAGAAAATCAACCATTTGTCCATATCAGTAGATCCTCCTTATATATCAAATATTCGAACCACCTACTTTATTATCCTGAAATGGAACCCATAGATAGCATGACCACTGCACATCTGGGTAAGTGCTTTTGTCTGACACAAAAGGAGACATTGGTAAGAAGTCACACATGAGCATCACCTGTGAACTCCCCACGAACAAGGCAGAGAGAGACAGGTATACAGTGGATTGTCAAGACCTGCCTGACATATGAACAGATTGGGTTATGACTGGAAATTTAGTTTTAACTTATGACCAAAGTCTTGAGCTATGACCCAAATGCGAGTCCCTTGTGCTTCCAGATGCTCTCAGATATAGATTTAACCCTTAAACAGTTCTGGAAAGAACAGGACCACATCCTTTCCTGTATGAGGTTCACTGAGAAATCCTGGGCCAATGTCTCTCTAAGGTCAGAGATCTGCCTATCTACAGGAGAAACTCTGAAGGCTTGGAGGAGCCTGAGCCCTCAATTGACCACTTGAGTTACAACAAGCCTGCAGGAACACACTGAGTTCATAAACCAAGGATCCACCATATATGAATGACCCACAGGACATTCAGAAATAATGTAGGCTAGGAAATAATTCACCATTGGGAGGAACCATTGGTCAGACCTTACAAGATGACCAGCAATCCTGGTTTTTACCTACCAAGTATTAGGAATGTCCCCAACCACTGTGATAACCAAAAAGTGCCTCAGACATTTCCAAAACACTGTGAGAACAGAACTGTCCTCACGAAGCATCACTGCACAGATTTTCTTCTTACAGTAGGATGCTTTGTAAGAGAGAGATGGAACAAGTGCCATGGTCTCTAGCTAGACGTCCCCCACAAAGCCTCACACACCATAGGTAGGCTCTGGGGAAGTGCTTGGATCATCTGAGTGTGATACTCATGCATGGTTTAGTCCGCTGATAAGTATACAGCTGACTGTGATGTTGGAAGCTAAAGCCTGGTCAGAGGAACTGGAGTACTAGGGACGGAGCCTGGAAGGATGTATCACCTCCCTCCTCCCTTGATTCTCTCTTCTCTGTTTCTCACTGCCATGCCATGAGCTGCCTCTCCTCTGCCCTGCCCCTCTGCTGCGCTTGTCTGCCTTGGATCCAGCCACCTATGGACTGAACCTCTCCAAACCATGAGTCAAAATAAAGCCCTCCTTCTGTAAGTTGTGGGTGTTGGGTATTCTGTCTCAGCAACAGGAGAGTAACTGAAACAAGATGAAGTAAAACCTCTCAGAGATGCCAACTTGGGGCTTTGCATATTTTTATTTTGAAGTGACAAATTATTATTGCATATATTTATGTGGCTTTGCTCCAGTTTGACACTGCAGTGCACTCATGCAATGTGAGGTGATTGGATGAGGGTAATTGTCATATCCTTCTCCTCAGATATACACTGTTTCTTCACATTGCCTCATCAAAAATCATCTCCCCTAGCTATTTTGACATATTTAATTGTCGTCAAAGATAGTTACCCTGGCAACGTATTGTATCACTGGTGTAAGAACCTGAGGGTGGGAATATAAACTAGGAGACATGAAGGAAATCTGTTCAAAAACAAAGAACAGATGGGACGAGGGAAAGGAGAAAAGAAAGAGGCAAAAATGTATGTATGTATATATGTATATACACATGTGCAGGAGGGCTAACATGGTTCTACTATTGTATTATATCACTTAATGCTAAGGAATAATTGATGACGGGTTATTCTATCAATCTTGTATGTCTGTATGTGTTATCCTGAACACACACATCGAAGATATCAATATGCAAAGCAGCAACTATTGTTGGGGTTTTTTTTGTCTTTGGTTTTTTGTGTTTTGTGTTTTTCTGTTGTTGAGATGATTAATTGTCTGACCAATTTTGCATGTCTGTATCTGTGTTCATGTATATACACTTCAAAGATATCAATAGGTAAAGCAACAACCATTATTGAGTCCATGTCACCTTGTCTGTAAATCAGTTTTGATTGTACTATTTCTTATGCTAATTTGTGTCTGTTTGTTAATATGTTTTTGTGCTTTTATTTTTAAAAATTAAAAAAAAAGGTAGTTACCCTACTTTCTACAGAACATGGGAAGTTCTTCCTCCTTCCTACTGTAACCCCATGCTCAGTAACATCCTCTCTCTGTCCCTCCCTGCCAAAGTGGCTTTATCGCCAGTGCAACTGATTGCTAGACATTTCCTGACATGCTGTGTTAAGGTGTCTAAAACTACCCTGGGGCTTGCCAAGGAAGGTTGTCATCCTCTGTCCATCTGTGAAATAGAGAGGCGGCAAGGGGGGCCTACATGCCACGTCTTTGCAGGCCTTTGAGACGTAAACTTTCTTACGTTGGACTTTTTTTTTCTTTTGCCTGAAGCACAACATTGAAATAGCTTTTTGGCAGGAAATAAATGCAACTGATTCATATCAAGCTTCATTTCCCCACACTTTGCAAAACATTTCAGAATTTAGAGCAAAGACTGGATTCAAATATCCAATACCATATGCATTTCACTGAGCAAAGAGAAACTTACTGACAGAGAAACAGAGAAAAATAGAACTGCTTATCAGATGTGGAAGGCATGGTTCCTGTCGGAACAGTCTGGATGAATGTACACACAGGCAGCTCCAAAAAATTTAACCATCAGCTAAATCCTCATATTTCACTTTAGTCATGTTTCCCTTCCATAGCCTGCCCTCTGGTGGACATATTAATAAGCACAAAGCTTATTTGCCTTGTAAGTTGCAGGAAAGATTGGTATGTACAGCCTTGGTTAATTTTCCAGGACAACAATGAATTCACTACTTAAAAGGTTGAAGCGGCCGTTCCCAAAATCACACATTGGTTCAAGTTGCCACTTCCAAGCATGACCATGAAGTTTCCTTTTTTTCTTTCTTTCTTTTTTTTTTTTTTAGTAAAGAGGTTCATTTAACATTAAGGTGGTGAGGTACCAAAGGTTGACCGGTTCCTGGGCGATGTTCACATTCATGCTCTTGCTGCTGCTGCTGCTGCTGAGCATGACAGAGTCTCCCGGGCCTTCTGCTTCTCCTGGAGCAAAGTTGCTGCAACAGGGTGTGTTGTTGGAGCTCATCTCCTGCAGGAGCGTCTCTTGGTTCGGCTTCTCCAGCCATGGTTCCGTCTTCTTCTTTTTTTTTTTTTTTAAGTTTATTTTAAAGACAAAAGAATGGAGACATATGAACCAGAATAAGCCATAAACAATACAGAAAATACAAAGTTATACAGAATATAGTAGGGAATTAGCACTGGATGTTGTATTACATAGTTATCTTCACATTAGTTAACACAAAAACATTAAAAGAAATACCAAATTATAGAGAAGGTAGTAGGGAATTTGTACTGGATGCTGTATAATATAAAGTTATCTTCACTTCTGTTAATACAAAAACGATTGAGGAAATACAGAATTATAGAGAACATAGAAGGGAATTAGCTCTGGATGCTGTCCTACATAATGCTACCTTCACCTTTGTTACTCAGGTTACACAGATGATGGCCTTTTGATCAGTTCGTTTTTTCTCCTCCCTCATCTCCGTTGCCCTACCACTCAATCAGTTATCTTCCCTGTGATAATAACTGTACTCCTGGGTTTATCTATACCCCTGGACTCTCGCCTTGGGAAGAGATACAGCTGCCTCAGACTATACTATAACATACAGGGGTGTATACAAACTGCCATGGTTGGAGGCGGGAAAGCACATATGCTCACAGCAGACCACACGGCTCCACCCTGTGGCCGTGCTATGGGTGGGGACAGGTCCAGTCCGTGAGGTGCCCTCAGTGGAGCAGCCGCGGGGCCCACAGTGGAGCAGCCGCAGCACAGTTCTTTCTTCACCTTGCCCAGGCCCTTCCCACAGAAGTGGTGGGACAGCTGTGGGAAAGTCTCTGTGGGTGTGAGCTTCGGGCCTACATCATCCACACCCTCGATCTTAGCACCAGACTTGTTGCCGTCCTTCTCCCTGAAGTCCTGGGTGGAGCCACTGCCCTCCTCTCGCCTGCTGTACTTGTCCTCCACGGTCATCATGCATTATACAGCTGAGGGCAGGGACTTAGGGGCCTTCACTCATGCCACCTTCTGAACCGTGGTCTCCAACAGACCTTTGCTCAGACGCAGGAGCAGGGTGGGGCCAGCTCTCTGCTCACGACAGTGTCTCCTCGTCCAGGACAGTGGAGGACGCACAGAAACCCTGCTGCTCCCGCCGCTCCCACTGCTGCTTCCCCTCGCCCGGCGGAGGTGCTCCGGTGGAGGTTCTCCTCTCCATCCCACTCCTCCTGCCCACCAAAGTCCCGGCGCTCCTCTCGCTTTCTCCTCCCAGTGGCCAGCCAGCCCGAGGGTGGGGATCTCCCCCACGATGGGCAGACCTCCGAGGCGGTGCTCAGGGTCCTCCTCCTCTCCCAGCCTGGCTGGCGAGACTCCCGCTTTCCACCGCCTTTGCTGCTTCCCGGTCCGCTGCAGCCACTGCCCCTTCTCCGGCTGCTTCTACAGTCCAGCTCCGCCGGACCCCTCCGGCACCCTCGGACCCGGGGAGAAAAACTCCGCACTCCTCGTCACCAATGCCACAATCTCTCCATGGCTGTCATCCCAGGGCGAGGGAGAGGGCTAGGGCTCCTTCTCAGAGTCCTCCTCTGCCTCCGCCACCCGGCCTTGACCCTGGCTCCTCAGCCTAGAACCAAGGTTCCCACCCGGAGTCTGGTCCTCAAGGGGCAGCAAATCATCAGCCTGCACGGCCAGCTCCTTCTTCTGCCCGATGTTCTTCCTCCCCGTCTCTCCCTGCCCCGACTTCCCCAAGCCGCTGCTGTTGCTCCCGGGGCCACTGTCGCCATTGCAAGGGGAGCGGTCGATGACCCCGACAGACCAGGCTCCTCCTAGGCGCCCACCTCTCTCTCGACAGCACTGACTCCTGAGGGTTTCAGCCCCAGCTTCCCCGAGTTTGTTGGTCTTATCTCCTGCACTGGCTTTGGAGCTGGCCTCAGCCTCTTTCCCTCCGCGGTGCTTATCTCACGACCCAGAAGCTGAGAGCCCTGAAAATAATATATATATATATATATATATATATATATATATATATATATATATATAAAATCATGACGCTGCAACTGCCTAGTCATTGCAGCTGCAACTGAAGCTCCCAATATTATTTTTAAAATGAATTTAGCAACAAGCTTAGAAAGTTTCATGGAGTCACAGATTACATTTTAACTCAGGGAAGAGGGGGCAGTGGAAAGGCAAGAGCATCGAGGGAAAGTAGCAGGGTATTGATTTTATCTCTCAGGATTTCCTCTGCATGTGTTGAGGTCAGTGCTCAATGAATGTTTGCTGATAAATAATTAAAGGAAGGACATGCAGAAGGCGTCAGGACATCCCCATAGTAGGAAGTCAAATTCAACATTGGCAATGTCACTGTCAGTTTCTTTTAGTTTCCAGGAATAACTCATTCAGTTATATCTGGTATGTGTCTTGGTTACTTTTCTCATTGCTAAGACAAAATACCAGACACCCATTTAAAAGAAAAATGGTTTTTTTGGCTCACAATTTATAGAAGCTTTGCTTCATATCCGGCTGGTGCCAAGGCAGGGTGGCACTGCAGAAGAGAAAAAGTTCATGGCAAAGCAGGGCAGACAGAAGGTACCCAGCAGTGAAGTAGCAACCACTCAGATACAGGCCTCTTTCTGTCCTTTTTGTCTTATCCAGGCTGCCCACCCTAAGGGCCCTGAAGGCCATTGCCTCACACCCTTATGCTTCACACCTCTAAACCTCATGCCCTTAGGGCAGGGAGCACCCACACCCTTAGTCCTAGCGCCCCTAATCCTAGCATTGCACCACTAATCAATGCCAGCATCACTCTAGTCCAGCCACCTCTGGAAAAAGCTCCACCTATGACTGCATGAGGTTTCTGGGGGCCATCTAGACACAAACCATACAGCTTGGATCCCCCCCCTCACACATACATTCTAAACTTAAGTTTCTGAGTAGGACAGCAATATTTATAGGTATCTCTATTACCATATGCGCTCTTTTTGTTGTTGTTTGTCACTGGTGTTGTTGGAGACAGTGTTTTGCTATGTATTCTAGGCAGGGTTTGAACTCACTATGTAACTCAGGCTGGTTTCAAACTCTAAGTGATCCCCTTGCCTCAGCCACCTGAGCACGGGGATTATAGGCATACACTGCCACGCCTGGCATCTTTTACCAATTTTGTTTAAATTTTTCCTTTAGTCTTCCTTTAATCCTATTAGTGAAATTATGTTATAAGAAAAGATTTGCTGGGTGTGGTGGCAAACACCTGTAATGCCAGCATTTGGGAGGCTGAGGCAGGAGGATCATTGCCATATAGTGAGTTCAAGACTAACCTGGAATACATAGCAAGACCCTGTCTCAGAAAGCAAAAAAATCCAATTTTTTTAGTGAAAAAATAAAAAAGAACACTCCACTATGTTTGAGGAATGGGTTGAAGGAAGAAGAAATATGTAGAGGCTCTGGGCAAGAGTTCAGGCCAACAATCCTGGTGACTTGTACAGGGTTAGAAGCATAAAAGACAAAAGAAGGCAGCGTCAAGGTGCACTGCGGAAAGACCCTGGGCAGGACGTACTTTAGATTAGCAAACTAGGACAAAGAACAGAAGGATTTGCTTTTTAGCCCAAGTAGCTGGGAGGATAATGGTACCATTTGTAGAGATGGGGGATACTCAGGGTACAGTAATTGGTTATTTTTCTTTTGGGATTCTCTTTCAGCCCCGTTGATTTTGGGATGCACATTAGGCCTTAGGGAGGGCTTTCAGGCATAACACTACAGATGCAAGTCTGAAATTCTAGAGGCCAGGCCTAGAGAAACAGCCCAGTGCTTCATGCAAGTAGGTAGCAAGCAACAAGTGTTTGCTCTGCTTTGTACAGCTTGCCTGCACCTCTGGGCATTTTAACTCATTAATCTCACAATTATGGAGTCATTATTGCTTCTGCAATATGAGTGATTCTTAATTACACTTCCCATGTCTACCTCCCTTTAAAGTTGCTACAACACTTCTCCCCCCACCACCCCCACTCTGTCTCATTTTGTTCCTCTCTTAAAAAGCTCAGGAAACTGAAATGCTTGGGCAGTGGTGGCCACGGGCGCAGTGATTCCACCAGAGTACATCCCTGCGGAGTCATAAGGGGGATGACACGCAGTCTGCTCGCCTGTGCTGGTGCTCTGAAAAAACAAGCGAAGTTTGGTGCTCCGTGCATTAAGAGCCCTCTGCTGTTGAGAGTGGGTTTGTCCACTCACTGAGATCCTTCAGCGGAACAATATAGAAGCACTGAATCAGAGTTCTCTTTAAATTATTGTAAAATGCTCTTAGTGGAGGAAAAAGAACCCACATGTTGGTCATGGACAATTCTGTGAAGAGTTTAATTGGCTATAATTAATGACATCTGCATATTAGAAAGTCTAATGTTTTATGTTTCAAAAAGTGACACTGAAAGAACTCAAGTGCTTTTATGTTTGAACAGAAATAGCAATTTTGTGGCTCAAAGAAGCATCTAAACCTTTACAACACTTGTTCATAGAAATGCCACATGATAGCAGTAGTCATGTATTTCAAACAAATTGGAGAAATCTTACCATATTTACCATTTGCTTTCCTGTTTCTGGACAAAACAGCACTTACACTAGGCCTGAATGGATGGTTGAGTATAAAGAAAACAGAGGTAGGTCGTTGATGGTATGGAGCGTGCAGAAGTAAGTATTGAAGAGTGTGCCAGGTAGAAGGAGCACATTAAAACCAAGACACAGATTCCAGAACGTTGCCTGAAACTGCAAGGGCACCCAGCAAAGTTGGCTGAAGGTCCCCAGCACCAGCCAGGTCTGGCCTCCAAAGGACTGGCAGTGGGGACCTCTGAAGGCTCATTAACTGGTTCATGACATTCACAGTCAAATCTGAGTTTGAGGATGTGCCAGAAGGCATATGTGGTGCCTCCAAATAAACCACACCTTGGTAGGGCAGTCATAATGCGAAAGAATCCTGATGGACAATGAGCCAGCTTAAGGAACTGAACATCACACCAGGTGTGGCGGTGTATTCTTGTAATATCAGCACTCTCAGAGGCTGAGGCAGGAAGATCATGAGTTTGAGCCCAGCCTGGGCAACTTAGTGACTTAGCAAGATCCTGTCTCAAAATAAAAAATTTAAAAAGGGCTAGAGATGTAGCTCAGGGCAAAGGCCCAGGGTCAATCCCAAGCACCCACCAAAAGAAAACAGAAAGCAGTTGTAGCATACATAGACCCCTCCTGGTCTCGCTGCCTCCCTCCCATCAAAAGGGAACTCCCTACCTGACATGAGTCCTGGTGATTTCTCCGTTTATTTTTGGTAGTCTAACTATATTTACATGCCCCCCATGGGTACTCTTAGTTTGTCGGTTTCCCAACATTACGAGAGTGGGGTTAGCCTGCACTTGTTTTTTCCAGATGCCATGTTTTGGTTCAGCTTTAGGTTCCAGAGAGTCACACAGAGTGAGGTGTTCGCTCTAGTTCATGCATCTTCAGTTCTTTTTAGCACTACATTCTACTGTCTGATCATAGCTCACATTTTCTTATCCATTCTCTGGATGGATTCCTTTTCTTTTTTTCCTAACAAAAATATCGCAGAGGTTGAGGGTGTAGCTCATGTAGCAAGGCCCTGGGTTCAATTCCCTGCACCAAAAGGAGAACTGCTAACACAGGACTTCTTACAGGCATGGCCCATGGTGCTGCAAGGGCCTCTGGGTAGCAGTGTGCTCCTGTACCTCTGGAGACTCACAAATGGTTTCTGAGATGACTGAGGGGACTCACTGCCCCCTCTCCACCATTAGACATACATATTCCCTTTCATCACATTGTTTACCCTGGACACTTCTGAGCAAAGAACTGAGCAGAGAAAAGCTGGCCAATATTCAAGGAAGATCCATTTGACAGTAGTGTGCGTGTGTGTGTGTGTGTGTATGGCTCCTTCCAGGTAACATGGGTAAGAAAGCAGAGAGCAGAGGACATCATTAGATAGCTCCCTAGGAGGCCCCTGGATCTAGCAAGAAGCACTCTCCCTTTGGGGCAAAGCCCTAAAGTTGCTCTTCTTTGAGGGAGTTGAAATCCATCAGTAGAGTTCACAGTCACCTGACAGTGTGTACTGCCCACAACAGAAGAACAGTTAAAGCCTTGGGGATTCCACAAAGGAGCCCTCATCTGTATAACTGAGTCACAAACGTGAAGATAACATTATGTAATATAGCATCCAGAGCTAATTCCCTACTATGTTCTCTATAATTTTGTATTCCCTTTATTGTTTTTGTGTTAACAGACACGAAGATAACTTTATGTAATACAGCATCCAGTGCTAATTCCCTACTATCTTCTCTATAATTTGGTATTACCTTTAATGTTTATGTGTTAACTAATGTGAAGATAACATTATGTAATACAGCATCCAGTGATAATTCCCTACTATATTCTTATAATTTTGTATTTCCTGTATTGTTTATGTGTTATTCTGGTTTATATGTCTCCATTCTTTTGTCTTTAAAATATAAAAAATAAAAAATAAAAAAAAGCCTTGGGGATTCCAGTACATTTATCTGGTCCTGTTAAAAGGAGCTGGCACTAGGAAAGTTACTGTGCATCTGCAAACTAAATCCTCCTCTGTAAATCAGTATTGTCACCTGCCCCCACAAAATTGTTACATGACACAGCAAATAATTAACACTAAATGAGCCGGTATGGTGGCCCATGCCTGTAATCCCAGCACTTGAGAGGCTGAGGCAAGAGAATCACCATGAGTTTGAGGCCAGCCTGGACCACATAAGCGAGCTCAAGGCCAGTCTGGACTACAATAGCAAGACCCTGTCTCAAAGAACAAAACAAACAAAAGAAACCACTAATGGGCCATTGGTGCCTATAAAACAAAACACAAATGCTGAGTGCTGCTTGGAAGTAACAACAGGTGACACATAGAGCACGCTGGAATCGGGGTTGAACATGACCGTCCCATACACTGTTTCCTGGTGACAGCTTGCATCTCACTAAATTTGAAACAGGTTAGTTTTCTATCAGTAGGACTTTCCCCAAACCACTGACTTCCTTTGTGTCCCAAACAACTAAACGGGACCACCCCTGGGGAGGAAGACTGGAAGCACAGGCCGGTTTCCTGAGACCACGCCTCCCTGCGCAGCCCCCTGCGCACAGCGTGCAGCTTTCGCGTCATCGGTCATCCCGTCTCGCTTGACAAAGGACTGAGGCAACCAGAACTTCTCTGGGGGCCAACTTCTCTGAAACATGCGTGGAACCCTCGCATAAGGGGTTCCAGGAAGTGCTGCACTGCCCCCCTCAAATTAGGAAATGAAATGCATTAGTGAGCAAACTTTATAATAGGGGAATCCACATGCAGAAACTGATGGCTGCTCATGGACCATTGTGGATGCTGGGAAGAAGCGCTGAGTTTTAATCTGCAAACAACTGCAAAACAAAGATGAGAGCCTAGAGATGGGACTGTAAACCCTCTGAGTGTGCTCAGGCTGCTGTAACAAAATACCACAGACTGGATGACTTCGGCAGCCGAAACTTGTTTCTCACAGTTCTGGAGGGCAAGGTTCGAGATCAGAGCAGCAGCTTGTTCCAGTTCTGGTAAGGACTCTCATCCAGGTGGCAGACAGCACTTCCAGTTACATCCTGGCGTGGCAGAGAGGAAGGAAGCTGGGAGAGCTCTCCAGGGTCCTTTTTATAAGGGCACAGATCTCAATCCTGATGCTTCCACTTTCATGACCTATATGCCTGCCACAGGCCCCACCTCCTTATACTATTATGCTAGGGAATAGATTTCAAGGTGTGAATTTGGGCACGAGAATCACAATCATTCCACAACACCCTCTCACTCACATGCACGAGGAGATCCAGACCAGCGTGTGCATCAAAAACACCAGCAATGAACACCACATCAGTAGAGGAGTAAGTAAATAAAATGTGATGCATCTTTGGGATCAAATTCTGTACAATTAAAAGAAATGAGATCTCTGTTTTCTCATGCATGAGCATGTTTGGGTGTACGTGTGTATTGTTAGCTCTCAAATATAACATCAAGTTTTTAAAAAGCAAGTTTCTAAATGAACAGTCAGTGGAATATGTATTTTAGAAATTTCATTCATAAAAATATAATTTATGAAAGGTATCTCTAATTGTTAACAGAACAGAAAGATACTCACCGAGTTTATAGTAGAGATTATCATAGAATGAGAGGAGCAAGAACTAGGGAAGGGCCAATGGAAGCACCAGGCTATCTGTAATGTTTTGTTTCTTATATTAAAAAATACATGATGGTTAACCATCATCCATTCTACTGGTAAGAGAAGGAGCAAGGGAAAGAGGAACCAGCTGTCCCCATTTGACTGACATGGCTCCAGACACCCAATGCACACAGTTCTTTCTCATGTCCCTCCTGCTGTGGGAAAAGGAACAGGCCTGTCCCCTCCAGCCCATGGGTTCCCAGTAGTCCATGCCCCACTGAGATGCTGAAGGCAGTTCCATCTCATTTCTGCGGTGGCTCAAAAGGAGTTTTCCACCTTGCTGCCACCACACCCTGCCTCAAGGCCACAGGCAATGGCACTGGATTAGGATGCCTGGCGACTTCTGAGGAAATCCACACATCCACAGCCAGGAGTCCTCGCTGGTAGCTGCAAGAACCTTCCACAGAAGTCTTGGAGACGGTTATGGCCCTTTGTGACAACATAAGAGATGGTAAAGCTCAGGATTACTGACAAAAAAGAAAAATAACAAATATAGATTATCAGGCCAGGAGCAAATCAAATCATCACATGTAAGGGTCACTGGCTATATCTAGTTACCTCAGCCCAGAAGAGAATTCCCTCAGCTTACTTGACCTGCATCAGAGCAACTTTTCCGTTCAGTCACCTCTTCACACAGGACTCCAAGGTTCACACAGTCACCCAGCGTGATGAGGTGTCCACAGGCCAGCCCTTCCTCCTTGCCTGAGTGGAGAACTCTGCTCCCCCGACCCTGCTCACCCTCTGGCCTCATCCCCCTGCTCCTCAACCCCTCCCCATCTCCTCTGTGGAGCAGAGACTGCCTCTGAGTGGAAGCATCTAAGTCTCTCTGGCCTTGCCATCCAGCTCAATAGGATCCAACAGGGTAACCTCAGAGGAGGAAGGAGGCACACAGAAAACCCACTGCTCCTCTGCTCTGACAGATGAGCTGTACACACCTGTGGGCATTTTGCTATAGTTTGGATCTGCAATGTCTGCCCAGGTATTACAGTCTCAATCTCCAAGAGCCACAGGGCATTGTGGGACCTTCAGCAGGACGAGCCTTGTGAAAGGTCCTTAGGCCCCAGGGAACAGACCTCAGCGGACACTGTGGGATCCTGCCCCCTCCTCTTTCTCTTCTGCTTCCTGGCAATGAGTTAAGTAGTTCTGCTCTACCCACCTTCTACTGTGATGTGCTGCCTCATCCGAAGCCCGAAGCAACAGGGTCAAGTTTTGAAACCTCCAAAACTACAAGCCAAAATACATTGAGTAAGTATTTATAAGTTAATTATCTATGTATTTTGTTATAATCGTGGAAAGGTAACACATCCTTTATCCATGGGACATACGTTCCAAGACTCCTTGCATATACCTGAAACTGTGGATAATCCTATATATACTGTATTTTTTCCTGTGTATACATATATATCTTAAAGTTTAACTTACAAATTAGGTATAATAAAAATTAACACCAATAACTAAAAATAAAATAGTATGTGGCAATAAAATTGCCAGTGTCACCTACTCTTACACTTTGGGGCCATTGCTAAGTAAAAATAAGGGTTACTTAGTAATCCTTAGTAACGTAAGTACTGCCATATCTGGACAGGTGATACTGTAAGTGAAACACTACTAACTCGTAGAAGGGTAGCATACACAGTCTGGATACACCGGATACAGGGATGATTCGCTCTCCCTCTGTCCAAAGGGAGACAACAGAATGGCCCAAGATTTTATCATGTTGCTCAGAATGGCAGACAATTTAAAACTTAAGAATTGTCTATTTCTGGAATTTTCTATTTAATGTTTTCAGATCACAGAGCAAAGGAGGGCTTTGGCCCTAGCTGTGTCTGTAAGTTCGTGGGAAGAATGCAGTCTTACTCTCGTGAGGGCCCTATACCGCCCTCTGGTGATGGGTGCTCCAGCCAGGGTAGACTGGTGTCATAGACAGTATCTTCTATGCTAGGCAAGAACTTACCCTTGAGGCCTAAGCCTCCACCTTCTCTGCACTACTTTCCCCTCATATATCTTCTGGAACAAAATTCCTCCCCAATAGTGCAGGTAGGCAAAGGACCAGAGGAGAGAGTAGATCTTTGACATGCATGAGAATGAGAGGCCAAGGGTCAAGACTCCAGAAGGAGAGCATGAGGAACCAGAGCAACTCCCAACATTTGAGGTTCCAGTTAGTCCAGCATCACTGCACTCTCCCAATTCTTCATTTGTTCATCCCTCCATTCATTCACTCCGAGAATATGTCAGGAACCAAACTATGCACAGGGCACACTGTGGAGACTTGGCACTGGCCTTGGTCCTTGAGGAGCTATCTAGGTAGAGGAAACACACATCAAACAGCCTCACTTATGATGGAAGCTCAAAAAGTGGAACGCATCACGAATAGTGATTTTGAAGAGGGGCATGAAGGAAGCCTGGAGGGTGGCTGCTCCTTTAATTGGCATGTTGGAAAGGGCTCATGTGCTACGGCAGCAGAAACTTGGATGCAGAGGGTGTTCCAGGCAGAGGAAACAGCAGGTGCAAAGGCCCAGAGGCAGGACCCCAGCGAGAGGCTCTAAGAATATCAGTGTTACAGGGAAATGTTAAGAGGAAAAAGAATTAGCAAAGCTTAGACCATGGGGCCCTCTTAGGGGTAAGACCTCCAGATTCCTTTAGGTGAGGTGGTGTCTTATTACTTTTCTCTCATTGCTGAGACAAAATACCCAACTGCTGAAATGAAGAAAGGAAAGGATTATTTAGCTTAGTTTGTGGAGGTTTCAGTCCATACATGGCTGGTTCTGAGGCAGAGTGACACATGGCAGAGGGCAAGCGTTCATTGCAGCAGAACACAGCAAAATACCACAGAGCAAAAGGGAGGAATGGCAGCAAGCAGCCTCTTTCCTTCCCTTCCCTTACCTTGTAAACAGCCTATCCCCACCCAGGGGGCGTGTAGCTCTCACACAGTCTTCATGCCCTCCTTTTCCACAGGCTCAGGATGTGTACAAATTAAGCACCTTGTCTTCCTGCTGAGTTACTCAGCCAAACCTTTAGACTCCCCAAGTTGACACAATGTATAAACCATAACATTCCACCCCTTGTGAACTTGGCAACCAGACACATTTCCTTAAACCAGTTTCTATATACAAAGCCGTTATATATTAGAACCATAACAGGTGGCAATCCACTGCAGAGGTCTGAGCAGAAGAATGACTAGACTTGATTTTAAATGTAGTGCTAGGCTAGCCATACCCAGTCAACTGGCCCCTCCTTCAGACACTAGAGTCAGAGATCTCTGAAGCCAGCCCATCTCTCAGGCTTCTTCCTAGATTCAGATCTTTTTTCTACATTTGCCAGCTCTGGTCCCATTTTTCTCAAGTGTTGACTCTCACTTCTTGCCTATCAGATCCAAGATGTGACTTCCACAACTTGTCTGACTTCCATCTGTTAGTTTCAGGCCAGGAAAGCCACGTTTGCATCTCACCTGCATTGGGGGAGAGAAAAAAAGGGGATAGCGGTAATAAGCAAATGTAGAAAGCACTAAAAATCAAAAGGGACAGGAAAAACTGTCTAGACATAACTAAACACAGATTTCACTGCAGGCGGTGCTGCTGAGGTGCAAGCATTCACAGCAGGTGTTGTTTTGCTTCACAGAACACACAAGACTCTGTAATCTTTTTCCGGGGGGTGGGAGCTGGAGATATAATCCAGGGCCTCACACATGCCAAGCATGAGCTATAGTCCCATCTCTTGGCAGCACTTTTTTTTCTTTTTGGTAGTACTGGGGATTAAATCCAGGGTATTTGCACTGAGCTGCATCCCCAGCCCTTTGTTTTGTTTTGAGACAGGGTCTCATTAAGTCTCTAAGTTCCCCAGGCTGGGTCTAAATTTGTAATCCTCGTGCCTCAGCTTCCCAGAGTGCTAAGATTACAGGGATGTAATCAACTCTCAACTTTCCAATCATTAAGTCATACAATGAGAAGACTGTTAAGGAAAACACACTTCTCGCTGCTTTGCAGGTGTGGGGGCCTGAGAAGCGGAGAGGTGAGTCAACCTAGCCAAGGTCGCATGGTTGCACAGTGCCAGAGCTAAGGCACCATCCCAGGGGTTGTGACAGAGAAGCTAGGCCTCTCTCAACAGCCCCATACTATCTCTCAGCAAAGACTTATAAAAAGTAGGAAAATAATAAAAATAAATATATGCAACCATTTGCACAGCAAATGCAAATTAAGAAACTGATCTGAGGAACAGAAACTCGGCCCACCTAACAAACACTAAAGGGAAAGTGGGACATTTAAAATAGAAGAAAAGGTTCCGTGTGGCTGAAAGCATGGCTTTTATTCTGAAAACCTGACAGGTTTGCCTGTCAAAAGTCTTGTATTCAAACTTAGAAATTTCATAGCCTAATACAAGCTTCTCCAGTACATCATAAAAGAGCTGGTATTTGTAAGAGTATACCTTTGCAAAACACGATAATCATCCTCACCCTGTTCTACATATGGGGAGACTGAAGCTCATAAATGAAATGACTTCTTAAAATTACAACTTGAATCTTGAACTGCAGGCTGATGAACTGTTTTTATGTGACAGCAGAAGGAAGCTCAGGCTTGAAGACAAGAGGATGCTGATTTGAATTCTGGCTTTGCCACTCGGTTCTCCTCTGCTGCTGGGCAACTTATGTACTATACAGAGCTTCAGTTGCCTCATCTCTAAGACAGGAAGAATAAAACCTACTTTAGAGATGGTGACTACTGGGAGGATTCATTGACAGAAAGTATGAAGAGGATCCGGTTTTGTGCCTGCCACAAAGCAGGTACTCAGGCAAGTGGCCTCTGATATTACTAATATATATATATATATAGAGAGAGAGAGAGAAAGAGAGAGAGAGAGAGAGAGAGAGAGAGAGAGAGAGAGAGAGAGAGAGAGAGAGAGAGAGAGAGAGAGAGAGAGCTTTACTTTATCATTCTCATTTCATGGCTTTTCCAGCCGTTCATTACACTCATGACAGGGACAGAGGAATGACTGACTTTCCTATGGTCTCAGTCCTTTGGTCCTTCTCCCCTCCCTCACTTTTTTTCCCCAGCACTGGGGATTGAACCCAGAGCCTCTGCACTGAGCTATATCCCTAGCCCTTCTTTTTTTGAGGCAGGGTCTTACTATGTTGCTAAGTTGCCCAGTCCAGACTTGAACTTGCTACCCTCCTGCCTCACTCTCCCAGAGTGCTGGCATTATAAGCACACGGCACCAGACCTGGCTCTTGGCTATGTTTCTTATTTTAAAAAGAGCTTGGTATGCTGCTAGGATTTAGGTGTAATTTGTCCCTAAAAGGTTCCTGTACTAGAAGCTTGGTTCCCAGTGTAGCAGCGTTGAGAGGTAGTGGAAGCTGAGCAGAAGATGCAGAGCCAAGACTGGTTAAGGCCACGACTGGTTATAATTATAATATTCACTGTACACAGGATAGCTAGGACAATTGTACTACTAATATCTGTTGGCTTATTGAAAGGAACTGTTAATGTGAAATTGATCAATCTTGCATGCCTATATCTGGTTATATGTGCAACCATTTTGAAGATGACATTATGCAATATAATACCCATTGTTAATATCCTATCACCATGTTTTGAAATTTTGTATCATTTTTATTGTTCTCTATGCTGTTTTGTTTGTGTATTTGTTTTTGTTATTTTGGTTTTTTAATGAAAAACAGAATTTATATGTATATATAAGGATAGCATGAATAGGTGCACTGTTGATGTTTGTGGTTTATTGAAAGGAATAGTCAATGCTTAGAATTCTTTTTTCTTGACCAATTTTGCATGCTTGAATTTGGTAATCAGCATGACTGATCTGAAAACAATATGCAGTCTAAGAACCATTGTTGAATTTCTACCATCTTGTATGGTGAAGCTCTGCATCATTTCCAACTTTTTTTTATTACTTGTTACTGTCTTTGCTTGTTTGATCAATCTTACATTCTTACATCTAGCAGACTGAGCAACTTCACTGAAGATAACAGTATGTAACGTAGCAACCACTGTAAATTCCTATCATTTTGTTTTGAGGCCATGTATCATTTTTGTTGTTTTTGTGCTGTTGTGATTTTGTCTTCTTTGTTGTTTTGTTAGTTTTTTTAATCTTGAAAATAAAAAAGTAAATGCAAGAAAAAAAATCACTGTGATTCACAATAGTCACTGTGCACACCACTTTTTAGGAGAGAGTAACGCTGGTTTCCTCATTCTCACGAGTGGGTTGCCATAAGGGAGGCTGACACCTTCCCCAAGTCCCTTTCCATGTGCCACTTACCGCTCTTGCGCACACTCCTGTTGTTATGATGCCGGCCATCACGAGGGCCTCACCAGAGCTAGGTAAATGCTGGCACTGTGTTCATGGACCTCCAAAACTATGAGCCAAAGAAACCTCTTTCTTTATAAAGTACCCAGCCATATGTAGTTTATTAAACAAACAACACAGACTAAGACACTGGTTTAAGCAGAGATTTACTGACCAAAAGAATTAGTGGATGGTTTTACCCAGAAAGTAAATATGAAGACAGCCAGCACTTCTTTCATTCATGTAATAAATATTACTGAAGCGGCAGAGCATAAGCCAAGCCTTAGGGAGATGACGGTGAACTTGGAAGGCATAGCTCCGAGCCTGAGGGAGCTTATGGTTATGGAAAAGACAAACACCAGGCCAGTTGCTGGTTCCCCCACAATGAATCAGAGCCCCCTTTGTTCCCTGGATCTTTACAGGCTCAGAACCAATAAGCAAATAGAAGGGCATTTTTACTTCTCTCTGTTTTCTCTGCTCCTCCTCAAGAGGCTCTCCAAGTACATGAGGGTCCAGTTCAAGCACAGAAAAAAATTACGTCCTTCATGATTCCCACCACTGCTATGCAGTTCACACTGCTGAGAACTAATCACATGGCCATACCTAGCTGTGATGATTAGAAAAATGATGCTTACTAGGAGGGCACCTTCGGCACTAGGAAGGCAGGGAGATCAAATGGCCACTTTCCCCATAGTCGGCAGGGCCAGCCAGTGATCTTAATGCCTGATGAAAATGAACCAGAAACAAGGAGATGAAAGACAGTGGACGGGGTTCTAATTCACAATGTTCACTTTGCACAAAATAAAACTTAAAATGAACATCATTAAAATAGCTCTATCATACTTAAGTTAGAATCCATCCAAACATAAGTCAAAGTTTTATGTATTTAAAACCTTACCTCAAAATGTATATGGCAAACCCTGATAAAAATGTAAGTTCTCATAATGGATGCATTTAAAAACATTTCTCAGAAACTGGCTGATCAAACATAAAAATGAATAAGGTTTGAGAAGTCCTGACTAATAAAATTAGCATTTATAACCTAATAGATATAGGGAGAGAAATAAGTTTTTACCTTTCAGAAATTATACATTTTTTCTAAACCGCATGAAACATTCCCCAAATGTATTAGGCCATAAAGAAAATCACAAAACAAATCCCTGAAAATAAGATTCTGACAGTACATATTTATGAACTATAATAGAATAAAATGGGAAAATTATAATAGAAAGATAACCAACAAATATCTATCCTCTTAGATATTTTTAGGTGTTCTACTAAACAAATCTTAGGCTTGAAAGAAATAAAAGCAAATTATAAAGTCATAAGCTTGAATCACAATAAGAACAATACATATGTATCAAAGCCCATGGGGTATGCACAGGCAGCATTCCGCGGGAAAATACACAGCTTTACACAAATAGGGTAGGAATGCAGAAAGGCTGAAAACAAATGACTCAACCAAGCTTTCAACTCAAGAAGCTGGAGGTAGGGAGAAGAGGAAGGCAGAATTAATGTAAAGAAAACAGAAGGAAGGAGTTGAGAAAGATAAAGTAATTATTAGTAACAATAGAAAACAAAATAGTATTGAAGTATTAAATTATTTCTTTCAAAGAACCAGTGTAAAGGTAGACCTCTGGGATCCTTGTGAAGAGGACAGAAAAAAACAAAATGGTAAAAGTGCCTTCATTTTGGATGAAGGGACTGATTTCCTAGGAAAACATATATAAAGATACATTCAAGGAAAAATAGGAAGCCAAGAGTGATGGTACACACCTGTAATCACAGCACTCAGGAGGCTGAGGCAGGAAGATCAATGAGTGTTGAAGGCCAGCTTGGGCTACATAGTAAGCTCAAAACCAGCCTGAATGACATAGTGAGACCTTGTCTCAAAAAGAAAAGAAAGGGGGCTGGGGATATAGCTCAGTGGAATAAGCGCTTGCATGGCAAGTGCAAGGTCCTGAGTTCGATCCCCGGTACCG
>PVLD010024032.1:0-26253 GCA_004027595.1 Dinomys branickii | reverse complement strand
GTTCTCTATAATTCTGTATTTCCTCAGTCGTTTTTGTATTAGCAGAAATGAAGATAACTTTATATTATACAGCATCCAGTGCAAATTCCCTACTATCTTATCTATAATTTGGTATTTCCTTTAATGTTTTTGTGTTAACTAATGTGAAGATAACTATGTAATACAACATCCAGTTCTAATTCCCTACTATATTCTGTATCACTTTGTATTTTCTGTATTGTTTATGGCTTTTCTGGTTCATATGTCTCCATTCTTTTGTCTTTAAAATAAAATTAAAAAAAAAAAAAAAGAATGTCCCTCTCCTCACTCTGCTGTAGAGGGGAAGTGACTGAGATGTGGCCAGTCAGGACTTGTTTCTGTTTGACAGATTTCTCACGTGTCTCAGTGGTACTGGGTAACCCGGTCTATGCCTACAAGGAGCATGTTTTCTGTCGATGATGGTTGATTATGCATGCTGACTTGGCCAAGGTACTACATATTGCAGCAGACATTACTCTAGATGTTTCTGTGTGGGTATTTTAGATGATATTAACACTTAAGTGAGTAGACTCTGAATACAGCAGATGGCTCTTCATAAAGTAGATGGCCTTCATAGAGAGAAGACTGACCTTCCCTGAAGAAGAAATTCTTGTAGCAGGCAGCCCCAGGTGCAACGGCAGCATCTCTTTTCCTGTCTCCAGTCTCTCAGCCCACCCACCTGTACAGTTTGGAATTACCAGTATCCATCATCACATCATAACTGATGTGACGAGAGATGTGTAAAGAGATGATTGATAGAGAGGTAGCAGGTAGAGGAAGGATAGATATCACCTTGACTCGCTTTCTCTGGAGCACTCTAACAGACCATGGTTTCTCCACCTGACCTCTACACACCCATGTTTCTTCCTCTCCGAAGCCTACTCTCTTGTCTTGTGTTTTTCTGCAAGTTGGTACATATATCCCTCAAATATTGACAAAGTGATAGCACCCAAAATAAAAGCTACAGACCAACCACACAGACTAGTGTCCACAAAACACAATCCAAATTTCACCACATCGACCTCTTTTGACCAAACACTAGGCCAGAGAACTTGCTTCTGTTCATGTGAGCAGAGGTGCCTGTACCCATGTGCAGGTCACAGCTTTTGAAATGGATATTCTCTCTGATATCTTTTCCTCAAGATATATTCCAGTCTCTGCTTGCCTCTAGTAAATCATATACCTACTCAGAGCATTTTTGGCATTCTCACATTAATTTTTGTTCAATTTGCATCACGATGAAACTTGCCTATCTCTCTCCAGCAAGGGCCTTGGGAGCTGGGATTATGTTTTCCACTTTCTCACGCCATCCACAGCTGCTCTTGCAGGGCCCAGCACATGCTGGCTCCTCAGTCATGGTCTCCTGAGGTAGTGGAGGTTCAATGCCACCTCCAGTGATTGGACCAACTTGCAGTCTGAGAACTGTGTTTTCTGTGATTGTACAAGTGTATCAGTCAGTGTGTACTAGAGAAACAAATATAACACAAGCCATACATATATATAAGGGTTTACAGGATTGGCTTACAGTGGCCATCCCAGCGGCAGATCTCCAAAAGATGCTTACACTGGCCACCTGCAGAGCTGGATGAGGAAGTGTGCAGAGGGCGTCTGCACACTGGGGACCAAAATCCTCCGTGGGAGGTCTGGAGCTCGCTGCAGTGTCCTGTGCAAGTCCATGTCAGGAAGCCGAAGGCTCTGCAATGCAGGCTGAAGAGTCTGCGCTGGAAGCCAGGAGATGACGTCCAAGGTGAAGGCGAAGTCTGTCCTCTGAGGCGACAGCCGAAGCCCCACCCTTCTTCACTTCTTCCTGCCATCTGGGTGACGGGCCGCCCTAGGCTGGGTCTCCCACACTCCAGGGTGTGGGACTGCTGAGCTGATTTCATTGAGCTTCTCTTACTCAAACTGACACAATCAATCAACCATCACCAGGAACAACTGATTTAAGGAGGCGTCTTCCTCCCAACGGACTCCAGACATTGTGAACATATTGATACACAGTTTCATGCTTAAAAGGTAATTTCTTGGCAATTATTTACAAGTAGAAATTCAAAAAAGACAAAATATTGCAGTAGTTGCTTTTTCTCAAGGACAGTCAGTTAAAGGTAATCTGAGAAAAAGAATACAGTTGTCTTTATTTTCAGAAAACTATGGGGTTTTTTTTCCCCCTTTTTATTGGGACACTCAGTTTCTATTTAAGGTGAAGATAAAAAAGAAGCTGGCATGTGTACCCACGTGTCCCAGGCTAACAGTGAAGAGACAAAGAGAAGGAGGAGAGGGAGGGAAATGGGACGGGAATTTGAAGCTATGTGTTTAGAACATCAAGAAAGCGTCAAGATCAAAGCTGCGGGAACATGATTGTGTACGTCACCTTTCTCCCCCACTTCATGCTTTGCTGTGCATGAAAGAAATCAGGTAAAGGGCTGATGTGGGTGGCAGAGATTTTCAGGCTACACCCAGCTACTAGCGATATTTAGCGTGTTAATATTGGAGATCTGTTTTTTGATTCCTCTTAAACAAAGCAGTAGTTTTAAAGCATAAACCATTCCTAATCAGCCAAAAATATTTCCAAGGCAGCTCCGTCTTTGCCATGAGCTTGAAGTTCAGTTTAATATAAGCAAAAATGAGGGTTGCAGATCTAGATCTCCAACTTACTTGAATTTCTATTTTTCTGACACTTTAGAAGTTTGTAAGAACAGGAAACAACAAAACATGAATGAAGCTTAAAATCTTCAAGTTGTATTATTAATGTATGAATTGCTAGCTGCTACCAACACCCAATCTCAATTTCAACTAATAATTATTTATATAGCCAGATAAAAGGTTCAATTTTGCCAAAATTTCTAGGGCAGGACCAAGTAATGATGGCGGATGGCCTTAGGTAGACACAAAAAGGAGAACAGCCTCCACAGTCTCCGACTCTGCTTTGAATTTATTACAGAGACCATTAACTGCCAAGTGCAGATGCAAAAAGCAATGAGACAATAAAGGTAAAATTTAAGGCATGTGAAAGAACTTGGCTTCCAGAGTAACTTTCTTGTTAAATTACTATCATCACAGGCTCATTTTCATCACAATCCAAGTTACTGGCTTTCACTGTGGGAGTCTTGTAGGCAATGCAGGGAAGTTCTTGTTCCATTACAGAGCTCCAAACATGGCTATTGTACCACCTCAACACATTGTACAGGATGGGGGTGGCCATAAAGCCCCATCGTAGTTATCATCAAGAGATAGTAACTCTCCAGCTCTCTGCATGGGGTACCTGTTTATTATCCAGCTCTGCCGTGTGGGTTTCTGTGGCTGCACACAACGGGAGAAACCTCGAGCCCCCAAATCAAAACCAGCACTTAAAATGCCATACCACACTCCTATCTAAAACATAAGGCTTTATCTCAGGTTCAGGTGTGTGAGGACACGTGAGACCACGCACAAGCCACCGTGCCTCACTGGGGTTCAGTCCTGTGAGAAACGAAGATCAGTGGGAGGGGTAAGAGCAAAGACAGCAACAGCTGGTAATGGTTGCTGCCCATGAGGTTCCATCCGGAGCAATTCACCTGTCTGTACTCAGTGCACTGGTGAAGCAGACACAGACTCAATTCCTCAACTGCCAGGGTCCTCAGGTATATAGAGAGGTGTCTTAGCCTCACCTCTTGTTAATATATGGAGTTGATTTCCAGTGGAACCAACTGAAGAAATAGGCCTTTGAATCTAAGATAGGGCCCTAGAAACAAGGTGTACGTTTGCAGTAAAATGTGTGTGTGAGTGTGCATGCATGTGTGTGGGCTCTGAGCTTGGTTCCCGGCATGAAGTTCCTAGAAACTTTGCAATTTTCGAAGTGATAGAAGGATTTTGTATTGCTCACAGCTTTCCTACTGTACCTGTCTTTATGCTGGTGAGGTGACTCACAACAGGGTCACTAGATCCTTCAGCACAGGGAACAGTCCCCAGAAACAGCTCACTGACAAGCATGGAATTAGAGGTTGGAGCTTCAGCCCTGTACCTGACCTCCAGGAAGAGTGGGGATTGGAAACAGTTGGATCACTACGACCAAGGGTTTAATCAGTGATGCTTACATTATGAAACTGATAAAAAAGAAGGAAGCCCCTTTTAAACTACAAGACTTGGGGATCTTCCAGGTCGGTGAACACTCACATAGTGGGAGGGTGGCCAGCAAGAGAGGGCAGCGAAGCTCTGCTACCCCACCACTCCTCGCCACTTCCACCTTGTGTGCACGTCTCTGCCGTGTGGTTGCTCCTGAGTTGCATCCTGTAGGATAAATCTAGAATCATAAGTATTTCCTGAGTTCTGGGAGTCATTCTAGAGACTTACTGAACTCTGGGAGTTTCAGGGAATCATGGGAACACTCAGATTTGTAATTCACCGGCCAGAAGTGTGAGAAACCTGCAAGCCCCATCTGAAGCTAAGGTCAGGAGGGAAGGCGGTCTCAGTGAGGACGGAGTCTAATTTTGTGGTGTCCATGTGAACTCCAGGTCCAATCAGATTGAACTGAGTTGGAGGACACCCCAACAGTGACAGAGAGTTGGAAAATTAGTTGTTAAGAAAAAAATGAGTAATTCACCCAATGGTTACTTAAATGACTAAATCCAACTCACAAGTAAGGATAACCTTAAATAGGAATTGTCGTTACTCTGTCAGGCAACATATATTAGAAAGAAAGAAACAGAAAGTTTTTACTCAAGATAGGGTACAGGAATTTTCCCAATTACCTCACCCTACTTTGAATGAGAAGATGCTTAGCTTATCACGTAAGCCAGAGTTCAAATTTTCCATCTGCATTTTTAGGAAAAGGTTATTTGAAGACTCTTTTCATTAAAACAGAAAAAATACAAATATTTTAGGTGGGGTTCTGTTGAAAATTTTATATAAACATAAAAATCTATTATACTGCTTTCTTTCTTAAATGTTCTGTGTATCATTGTTGTATAACTGTGATATTTAGCACTATAATCGCCTTTGAAAACAGAAAAAGTATGTGGCCTTTAAACAATCACTATTTCCAAAGTCTAAATGCTTCGGTTTAACTGGGACTTGGATGAAAGAGGGAAAGGAAGACGGAAGCATGGAGGCAGGGGTGGGGAGGAGAGGGGCGGCGCCCCTGCCACACGGCCCGGTAGGGATGCTTCCCATTGATTTGCAGTCATTCCTCTGTCAGGCATTAATGTGATCTAATGAAACATCAACCTCTGTTCTGATCTGTGGCTGCTGCGGTGCCCTCAATTTATTAGGCACTAGCCTGCATTTCAAATCACAACAAGGCTTTGAAGGATGGTTGGCCTCCTCTGATCAAAGCAAATTTCATTAGCTGAAATAGCTTGACTTATAGCTGGCCCATAAAAGAGAACTGCAAAAAAAAAATTAATGTTTGTATAAAAATACCTGCCAAAGACCTCAGTAATGTTTATTCTTTTAAAACGAACAACGAAGACAAGATAGCTAAATAATGTCTTATCTAAATGGAAAACCTGCAGCCTAGAAACCATGCAAAATTTTCTCTCATGCATCAAAATAAAAAACTCCCTAAACATTACCACATAAACTACAAAACCTTACTTAACATAACTAAACCTAATTTATGAAAATATATGGACAAACTGTAGCCCATAATTTTAGACTCATAATTCATAGGACTTAAATACAGCCAATTGTTGGGATTTAGCAATTGGTAAGCCAAATCACATTTTCCTAGGACCTCATCTTGCAGGAACCTTCTTTCTTTGGCTACATTTTAGTCATTTTACTGCTTTTGATCTCAGCTACTGGGTTTGGGCAGCAACCGCAAGAGAAGATCTAGCTCAAGCTCTTTATTCAGTCTTTAGTATTTAATTTCTTATATACTAGGTTGAAAAATTCCTAACAATGGACTAATGTGGGTTTCCAGATACTCTATATTTTATGTAATTCTACTGTTGCATTATCATTGGCTAAGAAAATACAAAAGTTGGAGTTATTTGTAACCATTTCATGGTAGAAAGTTATAGCTATTTTTCTATTTGGGCAAAGTAAAGGAAAATGATTTTCAAATATCTTAACTAAATAGTCAATCAGTATAAGTTTAAGAGAAACCAGTTCATCAGTACAACTCCTACTTCATCTAACATCTCTAGAGCTTGAATTTTTTGTAATTTTCTCTTAGTTTATGCTCTATTTTACCTACATAAATTTAACCTACATTGTAAAAAAATTGTTATGCTTTCTCTAACTTTAATAACTTCTATAATATGTACTATAAATTACCCATAACTGAAAAAATGGGTGATATTTGCATTCAAGACTCTTAATATAAGTGTGTAAAGATCAAGTTTGAGAAATTATAACTGGGTAAATTCATTTAGTTTTCCCACAGCTCCTTGTATTAGAGTAACTCAAACTGGATCATTCCGAACTGTAAGACTGGAAAAGAAATTCCATCCATGGATTGTACTGTGAATTTCTGCCTGGGAGCTTCTGTGCCTTTTCTGAAGACCTGTTGGCTTAGTCCATGGCTATAGCAATACACCTGGACCATGTAATTTATAAAGAACAGAAGTTTATTTAGCTCACATTTCTAGAGGTGCAGAAATGCGGGAGCAGGTTACTGCCATCTTCTCTGCGCCGGGTGAGGGCTTCCTTGCTGTATCATAGCATGGCATGGGCACCACAGGAAGAGACGGACAAGAGTGCTAGCTTGAGGTCACTGTCTCCTTTACAAAGCTACCAAAGACACACAGGGGCCCTACCCGCACAAGCTCATCCATTGCTAACTACCCATCAGAGGTCTCATCTTTGAACACGGATGAGACAGGAACTTGGGAATCAAGGGTCCCACACTTGTACTTTTGGGGACACATTTAGCATCTGCACTAACACAGCACCATAACTGCCCAGCCAGCAACGACTTAAGTCAATTGCTTGTGGTAAACTTCATGTTGCTGTGTCTCTGGGTGAGACCGACCTGTACACTCCTTGATGCCCTCATCACCACCCTTCTCCTTTATCTGTTCAGACACCACCTCCCCTTCCTCTTGGAAAGGCCTTTCCTTATTTTTAATCTTCCAGTCTTTCCTGGAGCATGAGGACAGACCTATCACAGATAAAATCAATTACTAATAAAGAATTATAAATGAAGCTTTTAAAACTGTTCTACCTGTCTTTCCTCATCCAACACTTCATTATAAACACTTTTTATGTTCTTTTATTTTATAAAAAACTAAATTTTATAAATATGTAAGAGAATAACAATAGATATCGTTATTTTTGAAGTAGTTACTCAAAGCACATGACATAAACCAAAACGATTCTTACAAAAAAGAGACAGATGACACACATCTTTCTTTTCAGCGAGCCAAGATGAACTAACAGTATAAATGCAGCCAATTAGCCTGTATATTGAAATATATCCTGTCATAAAAAAGAAAAATTTGAGGCATTCACAGGACGCAGTTTGAGAACATAATGTTAAGTGAAATAAGTCAGATGCACAAGCCCAAATATCACGTGGTTTCTGTTATGTGAGAAACACAACTAGAGAACAATGTAGAAGAAAGGTAGATAAGAACTAGGAAGAAGTTCAAAGATGTCCCCAAATTACATATTCCATTGTTTTAAAATATTTCATTATCAATATTTTCAAACTACAGATAATGTGAAAATGTTGTGCTAAACACTCACTTAACCTAGATTCTCCCTTTACTATGTTATTACACCCACTTTATCTGCTCTCAACCCCGGTACCCCCAGAGTCATTCATCAATGCACTGCATTTTCACATCTTTCCAAATAAGTTCCAAATATCCCTACTCTTCTCCTTAAGTGCTTCAGAAGATATAACTGATTAGAGTTTAATGTTTGCTTACAACTCTTTCGAAGGAAAATTTCATGCCTTGAAATAGCCAAACCTTAAGGGCAGCATTCAATGAATTTTGGCAAATGCATGCAGCCAGATAACCTCACAGGTATCAGCAGGACATTGACAAACCCACAGAAGCAGCCACTGAGATGAGGGTTTTTCTTCCATGGATTAGTTTTGCTTATTTTAGAAATTCATAAATGTGAAATTATAGAGTGTACTCTCTTTCATGTCTTTCAGCCTAAATAGTAATTCTTGCTGGTGTATGTATGTGTGTGTGTGTGTGTGTGTGTGTGTGTGTGTATTTATGTATATATATATGTTCTGTTTTGCTATGGAGAAGCATTCCACTGTACAAGAGCACCACAGTTTGTGTGCACTTTCTCCTCTTGATGGATATCCGATATTACTACTATTACTATGTGTGACCCACACTAGTACTGTATCTTCTATTTTCCCATTCCTTTTTGTTATTGTTTAAAAACTGAGGGCCAAACCACTAAACTTATTTCATAATCTGTCAAGTCATGACCTGTGGTTTTCAAACACTGGGACTACATAGTGGTAATACAGAAGGTGACTCAGTTTCAAGACTGAACAATTGGGAGAATGGTGGCTTTGTATATTTAAAAATATTTCATCGAGAAGTCTCAAGTTTTTGGAAAATAAACCTAAGGCAGCTTAATCTTTTCCAGTAAATGCCTTCAAGTACATTCTATAAACCACCTCACTCCCAACTAACTTTGTAACTTTTCTATTTTTTAGTGGACTGTGGAAGAACAACATTGACTAAAGAATACTTCTTTATCACATTCTGTTATCACATATGGCCTTTAAAAATGTGTCATTTATTTATTAGTGATATATTCAACTCATAAACTCACCAACCAAGCCAAAGAATCAGAGTAGTGATAAACATTACATCTCCTTATGTTCCCCTCCCAGTCCTGTCTCTGGTCACCCCTTAACTGACATGATGATTATTAGAAATTATATATTTCACTCCTTTCCTTTTAAAAAACAACTTCATCACAAATGTTTTTTCCAAACAGTGATAAAGATTTATGAACTCATCCAGCCAGCATTTAAAAACTCAAAATCTTATTACTATTTTTTCCCATCTTTTAATATAGCTGCAGTCAATTCTCATTACTGTTTAATTTTCCATTGTGTGGGTCTGTGATGTTAATAGATTTTTTCTTTCTTTTTTGCCATGAACATTTTATTTATTCCCAGTTTCTTCTTTTATTCTGCAATGACTACCAGGGTCTTGTTCAGACATTTTTGTACCTATATTCTGATATACATACATATTTGTGACTTTATCTGGATTCATATCTAGGAATAGAACTGTTTAATCAGAAGATCTAATAACTTCACCATTATAATTCCAAAGCTTATCAATTTAACCCCCTCTAGCTAGGTGTCAGAGATACTGTTGCTTAATATACCTGGCATCAGACTTTTGTCCAGTGCTTTTTACTATGAACAGTCTGATTCTATTTCATTAAATTCAGTCATGGAACCCTGGGAATTTTCATACCATGTGGATGTAAGGTGCTCGTTCAAACGCCTCCTCTCCACCACCCCACTTTAGATTTGCTGCTCTAGGTCTTTAAGGTACTTCCCTCCAAAGGGATTGATGTGATTCTGCTGGGACCTCATTCACCCCTGGCTTCCATCTGCCCTAAAAACTCCTCTGCCCATGTGCACTTGTGCGACTATGATGTCATCTTCCATGAGGCCCTCACTAGAGCTGAGCCAGTGCCAGCACCTGCACTTGAACCTTCAAAGCAATGAGCCAAACACATCTTTCTTTTAGTACTTGCCCGGTCTCAGGTATTTGTAATGTTAACTGAACATGGGCAAATACGTAGAGGGATGAAGGCAGGTATGACATGGCTTGGAATCCAGCAGATTCAGCTGAAATGGTTCACCAAGCTCCAATGGAGAGCGCCCAATTCCCAACAATATCCCCAGGCTTTAGAATGGGGGCTAATTAGCATCTCACTTCCAGTTTCAGACCTTAATCACAACTTTGAAATTATTCCACTCAACACCTACCTCATCCCAGTAAGTGGAAGAAGCCTTAGGTTGAAAGGAAAGGAGATTCTCTTTCAAAACACTTTTCATTGCTAGTGAGATATCAGATGTGGTTCCCAAGTAAACAACTGGCAGCAGAAATTTCAACCTTAAGAAAACAGTAGGGGCTATGACTGAGGCCTGGGAGGTTGGATACCTTGGCAAAGCCCCTTAAAAATAAATATTATTATACATATATTATGGATGAAAAATCTGACTCTCAATTGGTATAAAAATTCACCCACAATCTCATAGTTAGTCAGAGGCACAGGGTAAATCTGCCTCTGAATTTTGTGACTACAGAATCCTGTGACCATCTGACAACGTCACATGAGGGAGGCCTGGCACAGGAAAAGAAGGACGCACCTGAAGTAAGAATAATTTCTTTCGGGAGTTGTGAATCTAAGATTGCATGTGAGAGTTACATAAACTGAATTAATTATCCTTTAGACAATCTGCTTCTCCTAACTCAAAGAATGGAAGGGTTTGCTTATCTGTGAAGATTTGACTATCTCTCATAGAAAGTCCATTCATCAGAAACGAGAGTGTGAAGACATGAGCAAGGTGTGTCTGATGAGAATCAGCTAATGGAGAAGAGATGGAAGAAGTTCAAGGAGAAAAACAGTGGCAGTGTTCATCCAAACTCCATACACTACCTAAGGGGAGAAGGAACACTAGCCTAAGAACTCACCCTTCCCAAATCTACATCAAGAATATGCATTCTCTTTGTGTGAGGCTCTTTTATTTTCTGCACCAGAAATCAAACTCAGGACCTCATGCTTGCCAGATAGGCACTGTGCCACTGAGCTACACCCCCGGCTATGCATCCTCCTTGTGAAGATACACTGAATACCCTGCTCTTTGGTTTCCTAACCCATGCAACCTGCTCATATGACTTCCCTACATTTTGCCTCAGGGTGAGAATAAATGCATTGCCCAAGAAATTGTAGCATCCAGCCCTCTCCAACTCTTCCATATCAAATTGCAGTTTAATTTAATCCAGTTTATGCTCATCAGCTTCTGGTATAATTTTCCATGGGGGTGAAGACTACACAATTGGTTTCGGAAAGTGAATTAATAGCCCATACTTGTAAGAAGCCAGAGCCCTCAGCTTCATGCCTTTTTACTCTTTCCTTCAGAGATTGTTTATATTTTTAATTACCGACCACACTGAAATAACCCACATTCAGAGCCTGTGTTATATCTGGGGCTATAACATCAGATTTCTAGTCCAACAAAACAGGCAGTGGTTTCTCCACTATGGAGTGGACTCCAAAGGTATAGGAAATACAGCGTGGCCCTGTGATGCCTGTGACTCCACTGTCCACCTTTGTTGAGGGAGGAAGCACGCAGACGGAAAAGGGATTTATGAAGAAAAAACAGGCAAGAGCTGAAGTGCTCACGACCACAGGAGGGATAACAGAGCAGTTAAACGAGCAGAGCGGGGCACCCTGCGGCAAATGCTCCTGGGCGGCAGGACCTGAACAAGGAGAAAAGACCATTTCTTACTTTGTAAATGTACATGTAAGTACATTGAGATGCCCCGAAGATATATTATATTGAAATGCTATGGGGAATGTTGAGTGTGGGCTATTTAAACGTAGTGGGTAATTAAAAATATTAATTTTTGAAAGAAAGAGTAAAAAGGCATGAGATTGAGTGCCTTGGCTTCTTAAAAGTATGGGCTATTAATGCATTTCGTGATCCACAGCCTGAGTTTGCACATAGAACATAATGGAACCAGCCATATAGGATGAAGGGAAATTGAGACACTCGTCAGAATGTATTTCTATACAAATGGCCTCATTTTGAGATGTAATAATCCTATAAAACTGTACACATTGATCACAAATGTGAATGACTAGAGGTAAAATAATTTTTCTTTTCAAATTAACTTCTAATTTCAGAGTCACCAAACATGGTGCACCCCTAAATACTTTTTAAATGCTCTCCTTCTTTGCAGATTCAAATTTTTCAGAATGCTGATATTTCAATTGCACCTGCAAATGTAAGCAAGGAGATCCCCAATTACTGATGATGTGCCTGGCGGGACAGATGCTGTTCGTCCCTTTCTCACCCCGTGGCTGTGTTCACACCCAAGTTATATGTGATGCGTGGCTGGGAGAGCTGAATTTTCAGCCCCAACTCCCTTTTTCTTGTACTTCTGATTCTCTCCGGTAATCTTTCGTTAGAATGGAGGCAGGAACATGGGAGATGTTTACCTAAACAAACCCAGGCAAGTCAGGAGAAAGCCAAGCTGCCTGCATGTGCCTGAACATGCGGCTTAGACGGTCGAGTTGCACAGGGCTTGGTGGCCAGTGTCCGCGGGGTGCTCCATTGCCAGCTAGTAACCGGTTAAGTGGGGGATGTTGTGTTCCTCTTTCTTTCTCTGAAGTTGGCAGGTGGACGGGGTGCTCACTAACAGCCAGAGTCGAGACGATCAAGAGAGCACCATAGGGTCCCCGTTTCGACTTTGTGCCCAGACAGAATCCCTCTGTTAGCAATCCGCTTTGCGATCATGGAGTCAACTGAGGAAAAAATGGATTAAGTGATGGAGGTAGAGTGAAAGATTTGAGTTTATTAACAACTCAGGGAGAGTTTGGTTCCCGACAGCTTAGTGGGAGTTTAACTCAGTTCATTTGAGGGGGATGCACGTATATATCTAAAAGAAATCTCTGTGAGCTCATGGTCCCTGATGCCTGAGACACACAATAGACAACTGCAGTAGTTGAAAATCTCAGTAGTTTCTTCAATTTGACTTGAATGCTGTACCTTCAGTACTGACTTTTGAACTTTCTCTGGACTTTCCTGTATGGGCCTGGCCTTCGCAAGGAGCTGGTTGTGAAAGTGATGAATGCTGCACAGCATAACAACATAAAGCACTTTTGAAATAAGCTGCAAGCAGCGCACTAGCTCTGTAAGGAGTAGAGGCGGGAATGCCTTCCCCAGCAATCATCACAGCAAAGTGCTAATTCATTCACATCCTTGGTCATGTTTGCTGGGCTGCAACTGTCCACATAACGAAAATGCTTTCAGTGTACTGGGTTTCTAAAAGGGACAAAAGAGCACTGCATCCCCCACCTTGCCAACTGGTACCTCGTGTGTGTGAACTTTTCCTTTGCAATTCTACTTAGCAAACTCGCTCTCCAGTAATTTCCTGGAAGGACATATTCAGTTAGATGGAGATGATCATGCCCCTTTCAGCTTTGTCCCAACCTTCAGTCTTGCCCCAGCCGGTGACCTGACATTGGTACCTGAGACCTCCAATCACCAGCAATTCCATCAAATCAGCATCTAGGGCTCTCAGCTATGGCTTGGGGATTCAGTGACAAGCAGCAACTTGAGCGAGGCAGGAATACGGAGCAGTGTAATGGCGAATCCATTTGTACTTTTTCTAGAAAATCGTGAAACTGAAGAGCAACGAAAGCCATCTATGAAAGAATGAAATTGGTAATGGGACGTAAGTGCCTCATTAGGCCAGCACAGTAGGTTTCCCCATTTGCAGAAATGGGATTTGAGGCCCCGGGAATAAATGAAAAAGAATTGTTTTGAATGTTCAGCTCTTATTCATTTATAAGAATCTATGCATATGTCACAAATGAAAGTACACGCACACGCGCGCGCGCACACACACACGCACACACACACGCACACGGCCACACCTACGTACACACCAAGAGCTTAGTAAATGGGTATGCTGTGTCCAAAAAGGGAAAGGGTAGGAACAGCAGGAGCAGGTTGGTTGGCAGAACTGTACAGAAAAAGACAAATATACACAGCATGCAGTATGTGTGCTTGGCTCCAGACTGTGCAATTAGTACTTCTATTTATGGCAAATCCCCTGTACCAGCAATTTAAAAGTAAATGACAACTACTTTGAAACTGGTCGGAATGCAAAATTGAACCAAGGTAGGTCCTAAAGCTGATTAACTAGCTGACTTTTTTTCTTCCTGCTAATTGCTGAGTACATTTGCTGGTTCCTGGCATTGATTTGCTGGCTTCTAATTCAGGGTATGAGTTTAAAATATTAATCCACAAACTTTTCATTTTCTTTATTGGTCAATGCAACTCATGACAAATTGTACTACATAAATTCTTCATCTTAGTGCTTCCTTTTTTATTTTTTATCTGGTTCCTCCATCTATTTTATGTATTTGCGCCCACCCCTTCCCCCACAGACTACATTTTTATTCTTTCTGCTGCTAAATGTTCTTAGAGCAGCATCCATCAGAAAAATGAGAACATGAACAGCAGAGATTAATACATACCACTCAGAGCCCCAGGGCTCAGCACAGTGAGTGCTCTGTGCTGGAGAGTGGAAGTACATTGGAAACAGAGGCGCCAGCAGGTTGATGTGGTCAATTCCTTTTCTGTGAGCTTCCCCAGAGTGTTTTTGGCAACATGCTATTTTTTTAGAGTTTGTGACAAATCTAATCTTACAAAGATGCCAACAACCCGTCTGTTTGCTGAAGAGAGTGACCCTGCTGTTACCAAAAAGGTAGTTGATCCCAGCAGATGCACAGTGCCTGTTTCTGAAGTCTGTTCTTCACAAGCATAGAACAAACTCATTTCTGCATTGTAAAATTATTCATGATGATTCTTCCAGCAGCTAAGGTCATGGAACCTATGTATATACAAAAATTCCTTTGCAAAGATGTTATTTATGCTACTTTAATTACAATGCTATATACACTGCATCAAAAATTTCACCTCTACAGAAAGGAAAGGGAAATATCACTACAGGAAATTGTACTTCCTTACTTCTAAAACTAAAATTGCCCACACTGAGAACATGAACCAACTAAAATTAAAATTTCTTGGAAAAATTAATCAACCACTTAAATAAAAATATATATTTGATGTTGATATAAAAACAGAGGTATTTCTTGAGTGCTACCTTTTCTCATAATAATTTATAAATTATTCATAACATGCAATCCAGAGGAATAAACTTTGAAATGCTTTGAGACATAAAGAGGGAAATGAATATCATTTTCATAGATCCTCAGACCAAGCCCTATATAGTCCATAGGATTGTAAAGGTGAAGAAATGGCACTCAAAGAGACTAAGTTTTCCCTAGGAAACCATCACCACCTTTCTACCACAATACCTTGTACTCATTTCTCTTTCTTACAGAGGCAAATTTCTTACATCACAATGACTCGGGAACTATTCAGGAATACATCATTGAGTTGGTAAAGGTGCACTTATGCATAAATCAAATTAATTCTTAAGAAAGCCAAGGATGTTCACTTAAACAGTGAAAACTCTTTTGACAAATAACTTTAATGTTTTACCAAACAATTTTAACATTTTGTTCTTATGTTTGGGTACTTTTTGTAAGCTGGACCTCAGCATAATAAATCCAAGCAAGATATACCATACTTATGAGCAAGTCTTCCTATGCAAACATAAACACCAGTAATCACTAGAAGCAGCTAAGAATACTCAAGGTGTTTTTGCAACAGTGGTGGTAAATTTACACTAAATCATTCTTCCACTGATTCCCTTGGGACAAGTATATATATTTGCACTTGACAGAACATCTAAGATTAAGAATGTGAAAGTAGTGCAAAGTGAACTAGGCCCCTAGGGAATTGTGCCTGTGGCCCTGACCTCATTAGTAACAGCCTCAAATTGACCAAGTTGACCACCTGTATTTTCTTAATTCCAAGTGCATGTTTGTGTGATAAATATGGGCGTTTTAACTTTTTCGAGCCTCTTGAGGACCATTAAGTGGCCTTCACTGTTAACTCATTGAACAGAATCTAACTGAACAGTTAAACCGAGTAAGTGTTGTTCCTTTGTGATTGGAGAGCTCACAGGTAGTGGAAGACATGGCTGCTGCTCACCAGAAATTGCGAGTTAGTTGAATGAGGGGAGACAGCACAGATGCAGGACAACGGTCATGTGTGGTAGTTAAGAGCTGCGGTCTGGGGATGGGAAAACCTGGCTTTGGAGCATGGCTCCACTCCCTGCCAGCTCTAGGACAGCTGCTCTTTGTGAATCCCTCACTTGCTTAGCAGAAATCCTATTACCAGAGTGGGCCAGGGCCTGGAGCAGAGCACATCCTGAAAGCCTTCCACACACTGGCTTGCATATCTAAAGCACCCGCTGGTTATAGCTACCATATTAGAAACAAAAGTAAAACTGAGCACTTTCTAACCCTCTAAGATGATTCTATTTGTCCAAGCTAAGTTCCTCCCAACCCAGACGACCCACACTTTTGGCCTCCATCTCCACGAAAGATGTCACCACACCAGCCAGTCACTGTAACCTCTGCTGCCTTGCTGTTTCCCCCTTCACCATATCCCAACATTTCGACAATATGTCTTGCTGCTTGTTCTGTGAAACCACATTAGTTTCCCTGAGCCACCTTCTCACCTTCTCAGCTTCACATCAGTTAAAGCTCTTGATTCCTGGGCTGGGTTAGCTCCTTTCCTACCTTAGCAGATATATATTTCACCCAGTCCATCCTCCATGTAGCTGTCCCACGTCTCCAGCAATTTCACTAAGCACAGTGCTTGTCAAGTCCAGATGTAGTGTTCAAAGGATTTTCATTGCCTAAAGAGTACTTGTTAAATAGTCAACAGTTCTATAAAACTTCCTTGCTTAGGACCTCCATTTCCAGCAGCACTCTTGGTATTTGCCAGTAGATGTGTCACCCAAAGCTCAGATCTGACAATCTCCCAACCACCTGGCTTCATTTGATCTATATATGAAGGAGTACTACTTTGCCATAAAGAATGACAAATTTGAATCATTTGTAGGTAAGTGGATTCGCCTCAAGACCACAATCTTAAGTGAACCAAATTGGACGTGCAAGTTTAAATATCACAGTGTTCCTCTTGTGTGGGAAACCCAAAGGGGAAGGGAGGCGCATGACAGAGGATTAATACTGGGAAGTAGGAAACCCGGCCTATTCTACAAAGCCGAAATGCATCCTCCCGCATCCATCTTTCCTATGATGCTCTCAGTCTGAGACACGTCCTCTATCCCTGGTCTCCCCATGACACTTGTAGTTTCACAAAATTTTCCCTGCAGTGCTGCCCCCAATTTCAAAGTAAGTCCTCTGCAGACAGCCGTAGCATTTTACACAACTCTTCATTTTCCAAAACTCTGGCACAGTCAAGTGTACACCCCGCACAGTGCCGTCTCCTTGGTCACTTCCCTCCCTTCACAGCTATGGAGTTGGGGCTGAGGGTCTACACAAGAGAGGCCGGCTCTTCAGTCCTGCTGTCACGCTTCAGTTCTGTCACTCTGCCTCTCTGCGGCACTCGGCAATATTTATTGATGTTTCATTTCTGTAACTGTCTCTTCCGTTGGAATCTATGTCACCCCCTACTAATTTTACCTACACCCTTCATTGTCTAGGTTTTCCTCGTAGGAATCCCCTACCCACACTTACAACACAGATATCTCATGTCTCAGTTTAGTCTTTTCCCCTTTTCATTCTGCATGTAATCTTACTGAGCCACGAAATACGATCTGAACCACCAAATGCTTCCCCCAGTCTGACATTTCTTTTCTATTGAAAAGCATCAGCATAAACCACTCAAACAAAACAAACCCTGTAAATCATTTTCTTAGTTCACTTCTTATAACAAAATACCATGTGGTGAGTAGCTCATAAAAAGCATAAATTCGTTGTTCACAGTTCCATAGGCCAGGAAGTCCACAGTCAAGGTACTGGCTGATTCGGTGTCCAGTGAGGACCCAATACTGGTTCAGGGCCCTTTCTCTCTGTCTTTGCATGGTAGAAAGGGGAGAGACTTTTATAAGATCAGGAATCTCACTCATGAGATCTGCACCCTCATGCCTTGGTCACCTAATCACTGAGGGGTCCCCTCCCAATATTATTGCCTTGAGGGTTAGCACTTCAGCTATAAAGATGGGAGGACGTAGACACTAAGACCATAGAAGTCATCATAGAGGTCCCCCAATCCTACATGCATCTATATACCGCCTCCCAGCTCCAAACCCACCCTTCCTTGCCCAGTTTGTGATCCTGGAGCTGGCCGTGTAGACATTTCTCCCCTGCTAGCCGGCCCAAAGTCAAGCTTTGCTAGTGGAGGAAAACAGAGGGACCCTGTGGGAATAAGGGCTTCGCTCCCTGGCTCCGATTTCTTTTCCCGCTTCTCGCCTCTCGGTGCCTGTCCAGCTCGGAGGACATGCCCTGGTGCTCATCCCCAGGAGTTTCAGCAGATTGCCGGTGAGTCCCACTGGTGCAACACTGAGCTTCCCAATGACCCTCACTGCGAAGCGACCTCCCAGCAAGTTCCACCAACATGCAAAGGTGAACTTCACAGCAAGTTTTACAGTGTTCCGGCTGCTTACCAGCCAGAGGTGGTCGCATCTTTGCAAACTTCATCACGCAGTGGATGACAGAAGCACCCTGTCCAACGAGACCAATCGGCCTTGGTGAGTGGGAGCCTCCCCAAGCGCGGAATGTATTCCGTCATTGGGTGCTCTGCCTCATTCTTAGAGGAAGTGGCTACTTACATCTGCTACTCACGTACTGCTCTTTAGACCTGTCTTTACCCTGTAGTAGTCACTACCCTTTTTACTAGTTAATAATTCTGTACATTAAATTTCCTGTTCAATTGTGGCATGACTTCTGCCTTTTGACTAGACCGTGACTGACCCTTCCTCCCACCTCAGTTCTATCTCCTGAGCTTCTCTTGGATCCAACAACTTCCGAGAGTCCCAGGGTCTCTCCTTGAGTTCAGGCCCTTTTCATTCAGTTTGATTTTCTGGTATATACGTCCTAACAAGTTGCCTACTTTTTATTTAGGTGTTTTCTTTTATTCATTCCTTAACTTATGGGGTAAATCATTCCATAATTTGCAGTGGGTATGAATTTTGATCCACCAGCTTGAGTGTGTCTGAAATATCAAATTATTTCCCTTAAAACTAACGTTTAGAAGAAAGCTTTATTTTCAGTTTTTACTGACTTTCTTTTAACCTCCCTCTCTCCCTCCAGGACTCTGTGAGTATCCCAAAAACCTTATGTCAATTAACAAAATTAAAATTAGGAATTAAGATTTAAGAAAATCTTTCCCAGGTAACTGGCAGAGGATTAATATTAAGGACATATAAAAAAAACTCAACAAATTTAACACCAAAAGAACAAGTGATTCAATCCATAAATGGGCAAAAGGCCTGAACTGATACTTCTGAAAAGAAGACCTACAACTGACTGATAAACATAGGGGAAAATGCTCAATATATGTAACCATGAGGGAAATGTAAATTAAAACTACACTGAGATCCCGTCTTACCCTGGTAAGAATGGTTATTATCAAGAAAACAAAAATAATAAATCCTAGCAAAGATGCCTGGAGGAGAGAAGGTGAGAATGAACATTTATACACTGTGGTAGGAATGTAAATTAGCCACTGTAGAAAACAGTACAGAGGTTCCTCAAAAAACTATAAATAGAACTGCCATGTGATCCAGCCATCCTACTCAGGGTGTATAACTGAAGGAATTGAAGTCCTCACACAAACGCTGCATACCTACGTGTCAGGCAGCAGCGTTCAGGATAGCCAAGTTGTGGGATCACCCTAGACATCCATCAGCAGATGAATGGATAAAGAAAATGTCATAGATAGATACGTAGATACACACACACACACACACACACACACACACACACATATACACACACACACCAAATGTAGCATTCAACCACGAAGAATAAAATCCTGCCGTTTGCAGGGCAATGGGTGGGTCACTATGTTAAGCAAATAAGCCACACTCGGTCAAGTCGCAGGTGTGAGAGCTGCGTGAAACAGAGGGTCCTATCTGAGAGACAGAGCGCGAGCAGGGCGAGGGTGAGGGCAAGTAACAGTGCAATACATCTGCACACTAGAGAATTCAGACACTTGCACAGCTACTTTCTCTTAGTTCAGGGAGAAGAAAGTTTTGTGCTAATGCTCTTTTGGACAGTATTTCCTGCCTATATCCCATACTCTGAACAACTACTATGAATATAACAATATGCAATGTAGTAAGTATTGTTACTCTTCTACTAGCTGTTTTACAACTCTGTTTTATTGTTGTTTTTACTTTTTTCTGTTGAAAACTTTTTGAATAGCAGGGAGGGCTGATAGCATCAAGCCCATGTGGATTAACAACTGATGGGCAACTTATAACCCCGGCGGAGCGGAGCCAGCGCGGCGCCGGGCATGGAGGCCCAGGGGAGGGCTGCTGCCAGCAGCAGAAAAGGAGAGCTGGAGGGGAAGATGGCGTGCTGCTGTTGATCCTCCTGGAGAAGCTTATCAGGCTGGTTTTCCTGATGTGAACTCGGCTGTTCTTATCCCCAGAGGAGCTCGGGACCTCGCTGTCACTGAGGGTGGCTGCGGTTCTCTTTGGAGGAGCTCTGGTCCTCACCATGAGCATCGCTTCCTGGCTCCAGTGCAGATCCCTCAGCCTGCTGGGACAGATCCTTCATCCCGCTGGTGCAAACTTGCTACCTTCCACCACTGACCGTTGGGCCTTTCCAGCACAGATCCTTGATACAGAGTTGCATGAGCCACTGTCCTGGGCTCTGGGCCTCCATCTGGCCTCATGCAGAACACTGTCATGGGACATTTGGGTCTCTAGTGTGTGGACAGATCTGCACCCTTCTGAATTTGAGTTTTTGGATGACTATTACAAAATAATCCTATAAATTATGTGTCCTAAATTGAATCTATTCCCTTGCAAACCCTGACTGTAACAGCATGTCACATGGAAATGTCACAATAAAGTCCATCAATTTAATGCAATTAATATGCACAAATATATAATAAGAGTATAAATCAAGTATGATCCTGGGAAGAAGAGAGGCAAACCTAGTTCTCCCTAAGCACAAGAGTCTTTGCTGAGGTTGGCAGGCCCACCCTGCCGTGCGCCAGCTTCCTAGGAAACACAAGAGGAATGCAATGCCTGTCCACACTTGACCTGAAGACCTGCGTTCCTTCCTCCGCCTGGAAGACCGCTTGCCTCCTTCCAGGTTCCTCTTAACAAGGTCAGTCTCCATCCCAGTCAAACGTGTGTCTCCTGGCAATGATTCTTCAGAAACTAAAACCCAAAACTCCCCCAGGCGAAGAAACACGGGAAAAGCAGAGAAAACTACGTGGGGAAGAAAGTAAAAATTACTATCTCACACAGGTGGAAAAACAAAAACAATCCTTTCTGTCTGTGTCCACAGCATGTTGAGTATAAGCTGCATCCTCCTAAGAGCCTTATTTTGTTTTTCCACCAATCATTGAAAACTCTCAACAAAACATTTAGCTCTCAGAAAAAGCAGCTCTCAGACTTTTGTTTTTTTCTGCAGCTCCAAGGCAGCAAGCACAGGTCTGGCAGTTTGAGTCTGGCAAGTCAAGGCAGGCAAGCAGGAGAGAGAGGGGAAGCAGGAAGAGAAGAGAACGTCTTTGTTCCAGGCACACCTCAGTGCTTACCATTCCCTGATGTCATTTTCCTCCCCTTAACCTTTCTTCTAGATGTTCCATCTAGGAAACACCTAGATTCGTCTTTACAAATACAGTTTCACTGACAACTCTGCCAAGAAACCAATTTGAAGTGTTTCCCACACTGAGCCAAGCACTCCTTTACCGTCCTTCAGCAACCCTACCTATGCCACAGCCGCAGCACTGGAATTGAGTCTTGTTATGATTTGGGTTTTGCATTTCTTTTTGCTCTTCTAGATGATAGATTATTTGAGGGTGTAGGGGCACTCTCTCTCATCCCTGTATCTTAGAGTTAAGAAACACAAATTGTTCTTCAGTATTTTCATGGTCGTCGACATTATTAGTTTCTTTGAGTTGCTACAAATAAGTCTGATGGCAGGAGTGCCCTGGAAGAATTCACTGCTGCCCAGAGTGCCAGAACTGAGTTTCCCAGTTTTCTTCCATCATTTGAACAACTCAGGAAACTGCTCTTTAATCTCAGCTATGCAGGAAGGCTGTATCACCTCCATGCTACTTGTAACACTGCTGTGATATGCTCTGTGGAATCTTCCAGATATAGAGAAGCGTAGGAGTTTCATTTCCCACGTTTGGATATCAGGTGTATGTTTGGGAATATATTTTAAAGTGATGGGTCTATCTGAAGGCCAATAGAGAACTTTGCTGAAGACTTACATGTTTAGGCTTCTAGAATTTGAATTATTGAGTCTTCAGAAGGGGGAGATATTTTTCCCCTTAAAACAAGATGTTAATGTTATAGTTTCTGGGTATTTTGGCAGTCTCAAGAAATGCCATATGGATTCACAAAATGAGGTATATTCTTAAGGACCGAAAAATATCTTGCAATTCATAAAATGCTGGTGTGGAGAACATAGGTTACTTGCAAAGAAACAACAACAACCAAAGCTATGAAGTCAGCTCAGCATGTGGCAAGAACAGGCAAAGGATTCAGTGCTTTGTTATTCAAAAGCGAGGTTATCCAAGTGCTCCATCCTTCACGTAGCCAAACTCTCTTTAATTATTGTGCAAACTGCTTTCATATCTTTGAAAAAACAACAGCTTGCCAGGTTCAAAGTTTGGCTCCGTCACTTTTTATGCGTGTGAGTTACTTACCCACACTGCGCTTCCATTTTATCATCTGTAAAATCCAGGCAGTAGCAACCCACCCTAGAGGGTTGTGTCTCTAATTTAACAAATAACTTACTATAGATCACTTTCTGTGTGCCTTGTACAGTTCTGGGTCCTTTGCGTACAGCAGAGTAAAGCAGGCAAATAGGGTTCAGATTGTAATAAAAATCCTCGGAGCAGTGACTTATGAATGGAGCATGTAGTGAGCTATCATGCTATCATTACTACCATCATTAACACTGTGATCAGAAGATATGTACTGGCTGGTAAGGACACACAATTCTTAAGAGACCGTCCAGGACCTCAAGTTGCTTCTCTGGGGCCTGCCATGCCAAGGCTGCTGCTGGAGGGAAGGTTTGGAGGCCACTGAGAAACCAAGTCAGGTCCTGATGGCAGGCAGACAGAGCGGGGAGCCTTCATCTGCCTCGGGATGCTCAGTGTTAGGGTTAGCCCTAGGAAGTGAGTACCGTGGGATGTGTAAGGAGAAAAGCTGGAAACGTAAAACCTCAACCTGGAGCCCACAGAGCGAACCACCCGAGAGATTTCACTTTTGTCAACAGCGCCTGCAGGGAGGATCTATCAGCGGACCAAGGCACAGTGCCCGAACCCGAAAGGCAGGGCTCTGGAGCCACACGGAGGCCTTGGGGCTACACAGATCTGCCCTGTTTGCACATTCCCTCTGGAGCGCGGTGCCCATGTGAACCGCACAGGAAGCCGCTTTTCACGGGGGATGCCTGGTCCCAGCGCCCTGAAGTCTGCTTACTCTATGCTGGATTTGCCAGCGTTCTGTCTCTGCCTTCACAGCTTCTATGTCTCTCCCTCCTCCTCAGGGCTTGTTTTACACACTCTCCCCGAGAAGCCCTTAATTACTTTTCAACAGACCATAATTTGGAGAACTTTATTAAAGTGATACTGTAAAATTCTCCCAAATCTGTTTTGAAGAAAGACTTGGGTAAGCAAAGCAAAGCAGTGGTCCCTTCAGATTGAGCATTACAGCATCCGTGAGTGTGAGTTCTCATTCCCACCCTGTACCCATCAGGAAGGGTCCCACTGTTTCCAAGCTCCTCGGTTCACAAAGCCAGGGAGGAGGCCACTGCTTTCCGCTCTGCCAACACAATTCACTTAGACTCGACCTTAGAAAAAGATGAAGTGCAAATCAGCCCAATCCCCAGTGAATCCAGAAGTCTGAGTGTCCCTGTGCCTCACATTCCTGCAAACTTCAGTTATACTCCAAGATAGTTACCCCTTCAGCCATCTTCCCCCAGCCCAGGACACTTACCCACAATTCTTTGCTTCCTCCCCACTAACTTAAATGTCCATGGCTTTTCTCTCTCCTACTCCTTCAGGGGTGCCCTGGGACTTCTTCCCATGGTCAGCAGACCTCACTAGCCTCTTCACTAAAAGTCCATTCACCTCCTAGCTTTATCCTCGAAAGCAGAGTTGGGAAGCACAGTCAGTACCCTTGGGGACCTCTCCTCCGAGGCTGGTAGCATTTTCTTCCTCTCATGGTTTTTAGTCATCTACCAATGTCACTCACTTCTCCCTTTGCACCAAAGTCTGAGGCACACTATCTTTATCACTCAAAGTACTAACCCTAGGAAAGTGCAATGTCCCAAGAGCTGACAGGCTAGCACTCCCAGCACCTAACCCTTGAATTCAGTCATCAGCCACAGAAGGACCAAGTTTTTCAAATTACCAGTGTGGTTATAGGATAACCCGCACTTATCACCCTGCTGGCTGTCTTTGAAATTAGATTGTAAGCTCTATGAACGCAGCAAGGATTTTGTCTTTCTGCTTTATTCCTAGCCTCACTACTGTCCTGACACAGAGCAAATTTTAAATAGCTGTTATGTGAATATGCAATGCCCTGTGTTAGACTCTTTATAATAAATAAAACTGCTTCATAGAGGCAAGAACATTCGAGAAATTCATGAAATGCGTGGGGTTTGAGCAAGTTTTTATTCAGTAATGTTGCAGAAGTGAGTGCCAAATGAACCCACGACGTAGCAACTCATGTCCCGAGAGCACACAACCAGTGGCCAGATTGGGCCAGCAAGCCATTTGTTCCCTGAATAGGATCATTGTTTGGCTAAAGAAAATTTTATCTAGTAGGGAATTTCCAGTGAAGCTTTCCTGATGGTGCTTATAGACATTTGTTTCTGTTCGTCCTCCTATAGAGTGTTCTGCTTGGTTAGTAAGTTGATTTGTTGTGGACTTAGACAAGACTGATCCTGTTAAATGCCCTTACTGAAGACTGCCTTGCCACATATTGGATACTTCCTGGATTTAAACCTAGCCACACCTCACTAAATGTAAGACAAATAGGAGAGGCAGTCATTTATCAAAATAGATTAATTTGGCAAGTAGTCTGTGGGTTTGAACTGCTGAGGCATTTTGATACCACAAAGATAGTAGTGAGATCACCAAATACTTTATACTCCTTGGAAGAAAGTTATTATTCAAACTTGTAATTCATCAACAGAGTAGTTTTACTCATCAAGGTACATTTTTAATTATGACTTTTAAAAATGGTAACTACAGTCAAGGATATTGATGAATGGTGGTGTGAACTCATGTTTATAAAGGGAAACTGAGATTCAGAATTTCTTAGATTCCAGTCCTGACTTTATAATAGTTGGCAAATATTTGAGAAAAGTTTCTATTGTCCAAAAATTGCACAAGCCAGCTTCTTTACCTTCCTGTGCAACCTTCAGGAACAGCACAGAGTGCTCCCAAAATTAATTCTTACCCACTCCACATAAATAGGTGGTAACACATCAGCTAACCACTGGACAAAGAGGCATTTTAATCAAGAAGCTTTCAAGAAAATAACGTACTGAACAGATTTAGTCAAGACTATCTCCTCAAAGGACTTATACTAAACTTATCAGAACCACTGTCTTTTGTGTTCAGAGTAACATGAATGGATTCCCCCATTAACTGTTTTGCGAAATACAGCATTTCACCCACCACAGACCTTCAGTTATATAACCAAACTCTTGAATTTCATTGTAAAAGTGATCCCAAATGAATTTCTATAAAAGTATGTAGGGGTTTTTAAGCAAAGTAAAATAAAGCAATAGTAACCACCACCATTTCCTGAGCGCTTGTTATGTGCAGGGCTCCATACTCAACCTGGTCCATGCGTAGTCTTTCCCTGATGCAGGGTACTTCAGGAGTCCATGAAAGGTGATGGGCATCTAAGAGGGGAAAGTTGACTGCAGAATAGAGACATTTCACTGACTCTGTAGTATAGTGGAAATATGGGAGGCATTATTAAGGTAATAACCTTCAAAAACATAATCATAAAAATCTAAATAGAGGAGCTAAATCAATTTTCCCCTTGGTTCAAAACTGCAGTCTCTGGAGATTGAGAACACAGAACCCCGCAGGAGCTCTTGAGAGCTGTCTGTGGAGGCTTAAAGACTTCATGCCCACCTGCAGCTGCTCCGCCATGGGCCCCGCGGCTGCTCCGCTGTGGGCCCAATGGCTGCTCCTCTGAGGGCCCTGCTCAGGGCACCTCATGGACTGGACCCACCCCCACCCATAGCACGATGACATGGTGGAGCCGGGCGGTCCGCTGTGAGCATAGGTGCTTTCCCACCTCCAACCATGGCAGTTTGTATACACCCCTGTATGTTATAGTATAGTCTGAGGCAGCTATATCTCTTCCCAAGGCGAGAGTCCAAGGATATAGATAAACCCAGGAGTACAGTTATTATCACAGG
>PVLD010024031.1:0-26248 GCA_004027595.1 Dinomys branickii | reverse complement strand
GCAACCACTGTGGAGAGCCGTTTGGAGATTTCTCCGCAAACTAGGTCTAGAGGTTCCATTCAAACCAGCTATTCCTCTTCTGGGTATTTTCCCAGAAGATCTGAAAACATCGTATCACTCTGATATATGTGCACCCATGTTTATAGCAGCACAATTTGTAATAGCTAAAATGTGGAAGCAACCCAAGTGTCCATCCACAAAGACTGGATTAAAAAATTGTGGCATTTTTATATAATGGAATATTATTCAGCTATAAAGAAAGACAATTTTGGGAACTTTGTAGGCAAGTGGTCAAAACTGGAGTCCATACTCATAAGTGAAATAAATCAGCGATACATATGCAGGCAACGCATTGTATCACTGGTGTAAGAACCCGAGGGTGGGAATATAAACTAAGAGACATGAAGGAAATCTGTTCAAAAACAAAGAACAGATGGGACGAGGGAAAGGAGAAAAGAAAGAGACAGAAATGTATGTATGTATATATGACTATACATATATGCAGGAGGGCTAACACGGTTCTACTATTGTATTATATCACTTAATGCTAAGGAATAATTGATGCCGGGTTATTTGATCAATATTGTATGTGTGTATGTATTATCCTGAACACACACTTCGAAGATATCAATATGCAAAGCAGCAACTATTGGTGTTTTTTTTTTTTTTTGCCTGTTTTGTTTTCTGTCTTTGGATGTTTGGTTTTTGTGTTTTTCTGTTGTTGAGAGGATTAACGGTCTGACCAATTTTGCATGTCTGTATATGGGTTCATATATTTACACTTCGAAGATATCAATGGATAAAGCAATAACCACTGTTGAGAGCATGTCACCTTGTTTATAGATCAGTTGTGATTGTGCTATTTTTTATGCTAATTAGTGTCTGTTTGTTAATATGTTTTTGTACTTTTATTATTTTTTTAAATAAAAGAAAATTAAAACTCGTTAGTAGAACAGTAAGATAAAACAGAAGTCTCTCAAAAAGTGAAGTGAAAAGGAAAACAATTTGAAAAGAAGAGAAAAGAGAAGGACAAAAATACAAGCACCAGCCCAGGAGGGCTAATATCTACATAATAATTATTTCAACAAAAGAGAAAATAGGGAAGAAATCATCAAATAAATGATTCAAGAAATTCCCAAAGAACATTAAGTTCCAGATCAACAAGCAGACCCAACACCATAGATGAAAATGCATTCACATCAAGCCTTCCAGTGTTACCAAGGAATTTCAGAATACTGAAAATCTTACAAGCTTCCAGAAAAAGGGACCTATTAATGAGGCACTAATAAAGGCTTTTAAGAATGGCTTTAGACTTCTCAACGGGAACACTATTTAAGTGAGTTTAGGTTTTTTTACTCCTTGCAAGCATAGAGGTGTAGAAAAACATTAATCTCATTCTATTTGGGAGAAGTACAATTTACAAAATAAAAAAAGAATGACATGCAATCATTCCTATAAACATAAAAGTTATCTTTATAATGAAATGAAAACAGTATGCAGGTTGAAAATAACAAAAATCAATTACATTCTTTTTATGGATTGAATTCACATGTTCAAGTCCTAATTCTTAGTACCTCAAAATATAACAATTTGGTTCACAAACAGAAGCATATGGCAAAATTTTGTTTTTGTTTACAAACTCCGTATCAGGTGACAAACACAACTGGGGCCATCTTTCCTGTAGGAACACAAACGTGTTCCTACAGAACCACAGCACAAATTAAATTCATGAACCATGGTACCACTGTACTGGTGGTTAAATATGATGGGTTAAATACATGCATTTAGGTCTCTTCTTTTCCCAAATATCACAAAAATGATATTAAAAGCATTTTACAAGTGGTACAAATTCACAAGGAATAAAAAAGGTCAAGAGAAGATGCAAACGCAGCAAACTATTAAAAGCTAGAAAACAGATGGCCAAGTGGTAACTGACTTAGCAGAACAAAACAACTGACCTAGAAGAAGCAAAGCTTACACGAATGAGGAAATATGAGAAGCAAATTGATATATATTTATATCAAAATGCCTATAAACCTCAGGTAATGGCAGCTCCACATACTTCTGACACTCGGGGTTAAAGTCTGTGTAAGAAGTAGTCACGCTCCAGGAAGACTGCTCCTCCCCTTCTGGCAGAAATCTGGACAAAGGAAAACAAGGTCTCTCGGCTAGAAGATGGGAGGAATAGTTAGAGGATTTCATGATATGAATGCATGAATGAATTAACAGATTGTTTTGTTGAAAAAAGGGGGGAGCAGCTGACACTGGAAAATTTGACGGGGGGACACAAAGGAATTCTATTAGGCTTTCTCTGAGGATGTACCCCAGCCAGATCGCCATGGGATGAATGATTCAACTTGCTCAGAGAGCTTTCATTAAGTTTTATTGCACTTCATTTTAAAATATAAGCAGAAAAATAAGGACGTTAGCTATTTTCATGAAAACATTTAAACAAAATGTGCATACCAAAACAAACAAAAAAGCACACTAATAAAAACAGACTACTGCACAGCAATAAAAACTTCTAAAGCTATCACTACTGTCCTCAAACTCAGTAAAAGAATAAGTTTCGATGAAACAAGAACAAGTGTACTAGAACAGAATACTCAGAAAACGAAAAAAGAAGCAAGACACAGTGGTGCACATCTATAACCTCGGTACTCAGAAGACTGAGGCAGGAGGATTCTGAGTTTGAGCCCAATCGAGGCTACATATCAAGATGAATGCCACCTTGAGCAACCTAGAGAGACTCTTTCTCAAAAGAAAAAAGAAAACAAAAAAGCATATACTACAACATGGATTAACCTTGAAAATGTTATTTACATTAAGCTAAATAAAGAAGCCGGAAATAACAGGCCATGAATAACAGACATGCCCAAATTATGCAAATAGATAGAAAGTCAATTTGTGTTAATTTTTTAGTAATCTTAGTAAACCACTAGGAACACTGCGTAGAACACTAGCAGTCATGTTCTAATCTAGTAAATAGATTAGTGTTGTACCTGCTGGCTGTGCCAGGAGCTCCATGGTAAACAGAATCGGGAAAGACCAAAGGATAGGGGATGGGGAGGAGAATGATGAAAATATTCTGAAATTCAATAGATAGTGGCACTGGTTGCACAACCTAAGGAATATACTAAAAACTACCAAGTTATAAATTTTTAAATGATGGACCTTATGGTAGGTTAATTATATGTGAAAAAATAAATAAAACAAAGGGAATGTTTTAAATTAAATATATGATAGAAGAGATATAAAACACAGTAGAAGAGAACTGTCCCAGAAAGTAGAGCAAAATGAAAAAAGAGATGAAATAGAAAAAAAGACACAAAAAAAATTAAAAGTAGGTCCCAAAATCCAAACTCCCAATATCAGAAATTCTAAGTGAGAAAAGAGATAAATAGAAAAAGATGAACTATTAAAGTGTATCAGTAAACAGAGAATTTACTTGAACATAGAACATAACACAAATCCTTACTAGGGCATGTAATGTGAATTCACAGAATACTGAGTATAAAGAAGGTATCTTATAAACTTCTAAAATGGAAGGGGAATTAAAAACCCAACTTTTATATGAAAGATCAGAAATCAAAATAGCACTGGACTCAATCATACAATGAAAGTTAGAAAAAGATAGATCAATTTCTTAATAATCTGAGGGAAAATAATTTTCGTATAGAATTCAATTACTTGTGAGTACAACACATACCTCTTGGGTTTACTTTCTTAGGAAGGCACTGGAGAATGTGCGCTACCAAAATGAGAAGAAATCAAAAGAGATGAGAGCACAGGGTTGAGGTAAAAGATCCAAAAAGTCAGATAATCACAATGATCCTCCAGAAATGATAGGAAGAAATCATAGGATAAGAGCTATGCTGCAGAATACAACTAGGGAAAGGGAAAAAGCAAAGACTCAAATCATAAAATATTACTCTTTGTGGTCGGATCTTGGAAGAGTGTAGCTTAATCAATCTATCAATAACTGCTTATTCTCATTTATATCTCAAGTAATAACATATATCTTATCATGAAGGCAATGCCAAATGAATATATGCTAAATTAATGCTATAAAGGCACGTTAAGTAAATTATTTCTAAGTTTAAAAATGTCACCAAAACTTAAGGGGAACTTGGACCTACACCCTGAAGTGTCAATATGAACTACTAACGCAAGGGCCACAGTGTATGAGATGGATTATGCAACCTAGAGTTCTTCTCCATGAAAAAGATCCAAACTAGCTTTTCCTGCGACAGTTAAAACCTGCTTGGGATGAAATCACTTTACCTCCATTCTGCTACACAAAAGCCAGCATAATTTTTAAGTTTCTATGTTATTTTAAATACACTCTTTGATATACCAAGAGATACAATGAAAATTATTCTTAAGTTATTAAGAAATCCAAGACCACAAAATTACCAATAACCTTCATCTAACTACCACTGCACCCACCCGCCTCCTACCTGAGCAAATAGTCTAACTTGTCTCTATTTGTCAGTTTTATCACATTGTTCGTGAAGAAAACATTATTTAGTTTTGCTTGTTTATTAACTTTATCAATGATGCATGTAATTGCTGTTCATTCATTTTCCCCTAATACATAACATTCTAATGTGTGAATACCTAGTGTATTCTTTATCTGGCCAGTTGACAGTTGGGCAGTTTTTAGTGGTTTGCTCTTATAAATAGTGTTTCTCCTGGGCATGGTGGCACACACCTGTAATTCTAGTACTCTGGGAATCTGAACCACGAAGATGGTAAATTTGGACTTCCGGGAAGATGGCGACTGGATAGGCAGCAGAGAGGGAACCTCCCAGAGGATTGCCACCCAGACAATGGAATATAGCAATATGAGGACAGAAAGGAGAGGGGTGTGTACCCTGAATGCAGGAAGGATCTGAAATGGGAACTAAAGCCCTCAGAAAGACCAAGCAAGACCTCTCCTGGAGGAAAGGATCAGAGGGCCACCATGGCACAGTTGGAGGGAGAAGAGATGGAGAAGGATGAAGCCACTGCTTCGAACACACTCTTGGCCCAAGCCCTTGTTCCAGCAATCGCAGTTTCAGCTTTGGAGACCCACGCTCATGGAAGCCTCCCGACTCGGCCAGGGGAGAGCAGAGTTCCAAGAGCTGGACCAGGTCTGGAGAGGAGAGGGTGCAGCCAGGAAAAGAGGCAATGGTGGTTGGGAACTGTTGTCAAATCCAGTGTGAGGATGAGAGGTTGCAACAGCCACTGAAGCAGAGTCCCCACCCTGCAGCAACCTTCCTAATCAGCACCTGGAGGCAAGGTGGAGCCAGAGCAGCCAGTACACATCCCACCACACCCAGCTCTAAGCCTGCCTCGAGGCTGTGGCCTCCTGCCTCTCCACTGTGTGGGCGGCTGCCAGTGGGGAGCGGTGGGGTGCATCAGCTGCAACATCAGAGCCACAGCAACTCCCAGGGATCCAGCCAAGGAACAAACGGGAACTGGAGCACAACAGCAAGAGAGAGCTGCAGATGGAGGTGGATCACACGGCCCCACGCCCTTCTCACTCCAACACCAAGCAGGAAGCATGAACTGAGTTATTGGGCTTCAGCTCCCACCCTGAACGCCCTCTATGAGCACCTTGAGCCTCGGTGGCCTGCGCAATCACCACCTGTTCCTGACAGCAATGGGACGAGTCCACAGGCTTCAGGACTCACCCCAAACCACTAATGCGAACACCAAGAGGGTTTCCATACTGCTGGCATATATGAACCTTGTAGGAACCCATAGCAACAAATTAGATGAAAAGCAGCAGTCCAGAGGACTTCAAGATGGCGACCAGGTAGGCAGCAGAGAGAGAACCTCCCAGAGGAATGCCACTCAGACAAAGGAATATAGGAATATAGCAACATGTGAAGGACAGAAAGGAAAGAGGTGGGTATCCTGAACTCAGGAAGGATCTGAAATGGGAACTGAAACCCTTGGAAAGACTAAGCAAAACCTCTTCTGGAGGAAAGGATCGGAGATCTGCCATGCCGCAGTCGGAGGGAGAGGAGATGGAGAAGGAGAAAGTCACCACTCCAAACACACCCTTGGCTCATGCCCTCGTTCCGGCATTCGCAGCTTTAGCTTTGAAGACCCATGCTCACAGAAGCCTCTCGACTCGGCCAGGGGAGAGCGGAGTTCCGAGAGTTGGTTCAGGCCCAGAGAGAGGAGGGCGCAGTGAGGAAAAGAGGCAATGGCAGTCGGGAGCAGTTGTCAAACCCAGTGTGAGGATGAGAAGTTAAGACAGCCACTGGGGCAGAGTCCCCACCCTGCAGCAACCTTCCTAATCAGTGCCTGGAGAGAATCAATGCAACTAGTACACAGCCCACCACGCCTGGCTCTGTGCCTGCCTGGAGGTGGTGGCCCCCTGCCTCTCTGCTGGGTGAGCAGCTACCAGTGGAGAGCAGCAGGGAACCTCAGCGGCAAGCCGTGGTGGTTGCCAAGGATCCGGCCGAGGAACAGACAGGGGCTCCAGCACTGCAACCGGAGGGAGATACAGATGGAAGTGGATTGCATGGCTCTGTGCCCTTCTCACTCCAACATCAAGCAGGAAGCATAACCTGGGTTGCCAGGACTCAGTGCCCACCCTCAACTCTCCCTGGGAGCACCTTGAGACTCGGCGGCTTGAGCAAGCACTGCCTGTTCCTGGCAACAATGGATGAATTCATGGACTTCAGGACTCATGCCAAACAATTAATGTGAGCACCAAGAGGGTCTCCTTAGAGCTAGCACATATGAACCTTGCATGAACCCACAGCGACAGATTAGATGAAAAGCAGCAGACTGGGAGTCTGAAAAACAACAACATACTCTATACAGCAGACCCGAGAAAAATCCTCCAAATCTATTCTAGTACTAATCTTTAGAACCAGTTCATACCCCGAACTAACACAGTGAGAATGGGCCAGAGAGATTTCAAGCCCTTATACCAAGCATTGTAAGTTCGTCCAATGCCCAGCTGCAAGGTGTGGGGAATGGTAATAATGCAGATCAGGAGAAGGAGGAGAAGAAAGGGCTTCTGGCATCAAGGTAACTGGACAGAGCCAAATAGGTCACCAAGGGCACCCCAATGGGGATGCGTACCCCGCAGCTGCTCTGCTGAGGGCCCCATGGCTTCTCCACTGTGGGCCCCGTGGCTGCTCCGCAGTGGGCCCCACAGCTGCTCTGCTGAGGGCCCTGTGGCTGCTCGTCAGTAGGCCCCACGGCTGCTCCACTGCGGGCCCTGCAGCTGCTCCGCTGTGGGCCCCGTGGCTGCTCCGCTGTGGGCCCCGCGCTGCTCTGCTGAGGGCCCTGTGGCTGCTCCTCAGTGGGCCCCGCGGCTGCTCCACTGAGGGCCCCGCAGCTGCTCTGCTGAGGGCCCCGTGGCTGCTCCGCTGTGGGCCCCACTGAGGGCACCTCACAGACTGGACCCGCCCCCACCCATAGCATGGCGACAGGGTGGAGCCGGGCTGTCCACTGTGAGCATACGTGCTTTTCCACCTCTGACCATGGCAGTTTGTATAAACCCATGTATGTTATAGTATAGTCTGAGGCAGCTATATCTCTTCCCAAGGCGAAAGTCCAGGGGTATAGATAAACCCAGGAATACAGTTATTATCACAGGGAAGAGGACTGATTGAGTGGTAGGGCAATGGAGATGAGGGAGGAGAAAAATTGAGTGATCAAATGGACCATCTGTGTAACTGAGTAACAAAGGTGAAGGTAACATTATGTAGGACAGCATCCAGAGCTAATTCCCTTCTATGTTCTCTACAATTTGTATTTCCTCAATTGTCTTTGTATTAACAGAAGTGAAAATAACTTTATATTATACAGCATCCAGTGCAAATTCCCTACTATCTTCTCTATAATTTGGTATTTCCTTTAATGTTTTTGTGTTAACTAATGTGAAGATAACATTACATAATACAACATCCAGTGCTAATTCCCTACTATATTCTGTATAATTTTGTATTTTCGGTATTGTTTATGGTTTATTCTGGTTAAAAAAAAACAAAAAGAAGATGGTAAATTCAAGCTCAGCTGGACAATCTAGTGATATACCAAGGCTTTTTCTCAAAAAAGAAAAATGCTGGGGATGTTACAGCTTAGTACAAAGGCTTTGCATTCAAACTCCAGTACCACCACCACACACAAAAAAGTGTTGCTCTCAAAGTTTTAAAACACAGCCTCTGCCCTTTGTGGGGGTTGGTACTAAGGAAGACACTAAGTTGCCCAGGCGAGGCTCACATTTGAAATCCTTCTGCCTAAGCTTCCCAGACTTCTGGGACAATGGGCATGCATTCCTAGTCTTTTACACAAGACTTTCTCTATGTAGCAGTTAAACTGCTAAGTGTAGAGTATAAAGTTGAAAGTTCAACTTTCAAAATACTGCTTGTTTTCAAAATAAGTTCTACCAATCAATTTATATTCCCATTAGTGGGCCAGAGATAGAGCTCAGCAGCATAAGCACTTGCCTGGCAAGCCTGAGGTCTTGAGGTTGATTCTTAGTACAAAAAAAAAAAAAAAAAAAAAAAAAACCATTAGCAAGATGTAGAAGTTTCTTGTGAGATTATCCTCTATAAAACTGAGTTAAAGGTCATTTATATAAATCTACTATGTAGACATGGTCTCTATGGTCTTAAATTTTACATTGACTTGATAATAAAGTGGTACAAACAATTTTAAAATAGTTTGACAGTTTCTTTTATGTGCACATGCATGTCTGCATGTATACTAAAAAGGGAACCCAGGGCCTCATACATGTCAGGAAGGTTACCAGTGAGGTACATCCCCATCCTTTATGAAAATTTTTATTTTGAGACAGTAGCTCACTAAATTGCCACTAAATTGCCCTGGTTTCAAACTTGTAATCCTTCTCTGTTAGCCTCCCAAGCAGCTCAGATTACAGACATGCACCACTATGCCCAGGCCTGACAGTTTCTTATAAAAACTGAAATACACCACCCTATCTAACCAACCTGTTACTCTCTTAAGTATTTGTTGAAGGAAAATGAAAATATATTTGCAAAAAGAGAATGTCCAAAATAGTTTTAAAAAATTGGAAATAAACCAAATGTCCATCAGTAGGTAAATAAATAAATTGTGGTCTAGTGAGATAATTGTATGGTACACAACAATAAAAACAAATGAATTGCTAGTTCCTGAAACAACACAGCTACACTGCATACACCTTCTGTTGGATCAAACAAGTCAGATACAAATGAATAACACTAGTCCTGTTCTACTCACGAGAAGTTCTGGAACAAGTATGACTACTCTATAGTTGTAGTTGTGAAACTACCCCCATAGAAATCAGTGAGTCAGTTGTAATCCCAGCACTGTGGGAGACTGATGCAGGAGGATGGCAAGTTTGAGCCAAGCCTGAGCAACTTTGTGAATTTGTGAGACCCTATTTCAAAATAAAAAAATTTTTAAATATCTGGGGATGTAGCTCAGAACAAAGTGATACCACAAAGAAAGGAAAGAAGAAAAGGAGGGAAAGGAAGAGGAAGGAACGAAGGAACGAAGGAACGAACGAACAAACGAACGAACGAACGAACAAACTGGATGCTGAGGTTTCCCCTCCCAAATAAAAAGAGGTAGTTAAATATGGGGACAGAGGCAAAGGCCTATAATTAGCCACACCCAGAATGCATCACTGAAAAACAAACACTAACAAGTCTCTATAAACAAAGTCTTATAGCACAATCAACCTACAAACCTCAGTACAAAGCAAAACAAAACAAAAAACAATAGAAACATGAGAAGACAAGGCAAGAAAATGCCTCCAAAAACTCCAATTACCCCAAGGCTTCAGGAGGGAGAAAATCGAAGGCCAGATAGCCAAATTATTAAAAGAGAGAGAGAGGGAAAGAGAGAGAGACTTTAAAAAAATAGATCAATAGGGTGCTCAGTGAGCTCAAGGAAGATACAGCTAAACAGATAATGAGCTTAATAAACAAAACGATCAGCCGGTTTAAAGAAGACACTAGCTGAGGTACACAAAATTATACAGAACATAAATAACCAGTTTATCAAAGAATTATAGTCCATGAAAAGGTACCAAACAAACTATTGAAAGTACAGGCAACAAAAGTGACTGATGTGAAGACAGAGTGTCAGAAGTAGGAGACAGGGCTAGCAGAGACCAATTACTCAGAAATACCTAAAAAGAGAACAAGAAAAAATGATCCAACAGCTACTACAGATAATGCAAAGAAACTAATTTAAGGTTAACTGGAATTGGTGAAAAATCAGAAACAGCACAAATGACATATAAAAATCTGTTTACAAATATAACACTGAGCACTTTCCAAATATGGGACAAGAATTTAAAGATAAATAAAGCATATAAAACCCTAAACAGCTATGATCAAAGAAAAACCTTTCCATGACACATCATTGTCAAAAATCTCAGAAGTCCAACCCAAGAACAGAATCGTAAAAGGTGTTAGAAATAACTAATCATTTATAAGGGTAAATCCATTAGAATTGCAGCAGACTTCTCTACACAAACCTTAAAGGCCAAAAGAACTTGGAGTGAAGTACTTCAAGCCCTATAAGAAAACAACTTCCAACCCAGACTGATACACCACGCAAAGATACCTTTAAAAATTGATGGAGAAATAAAGCGTTTCCATGACAAAGGTCAAACTCATGACAACTAAACCAGCACACAAAAAATTCTCAATGATATCCTAGAAAGAGACAATGAAGCTCACAATGCTAAAACCTCTAGTGGAACAAATACAGCAGGTAGAGTAAGCAGTTAAGTGGGGGGTGGGGTCATAAACAGGAAAAATCATGCAATGACAGATGTAAGTCAATACAGTAAGTCCCTGACTTATGAACATTCGAGTTGCACACTTTCACAGATACAAATGGACCTCACATTACGAACATCCAAAGATGCAAACAAACCCCAGAAGTACCTCACTTGTCGGCCAGACATTGTCACAGTTGTGCTGCCATGTACTTACTGTACAGTGCCATACTTTACAGTAGTACAGTGCTCAGTCAGAGCCCAGGATGTCTGGAAGCAAGAGGAAGAGCAGTGGTGATGTGGAGGGGACCACTAGGAAACACAAAGCAACATACACTGTATAATTGTGTCAGAGGTGTATAAGACTCACACTGTCAGACTCACAAATGAATAAAACTTACATTCTTCCAGAATGGAATTCATTTTCAAATCAGGGACTCACTTGTACCATTCAGTAATAACTCTCAATGTGGATGGTTTTAATCCCCCAATGAAAAGACACACATTGACAAAATGCATCAAGAATAAAATTCAGTGGTATGCTACATACAAAAAAAACATATTTAACCCAAAAAAATTCATAGACTAAAAATAAAAAGATGGAAAACAATATTTTATGCAATTAGAATCCCAGACTAAGCAGGAATGGCTGTGCTATTTTCATACAAAATGGACTTCAAACCAAAACTCATCAGAAGAGGAAAAGAAAGTCACTATATATTGGTTAAGGGAACAATTCAACAGGAAGAGCTCACTGAACATCAGTGCACCCAACTTCATAAAACAGCATTAGTGAACATAAAAGATCAGATAAATATTAACATAATTAGAGTGGAGACCTCAGTATCCCAGATTAGGCAAAAATAAAACAAAACAAAAAAATCAGAGACAAACCAAGCCTTTGAACAAGTGAACTTAATAGGTATCTACAGAGTATTCCAACCAACAATAGCATACTCATTTTTCTCAGCAGCACATGGAACTTTCTCCAAAATAGACTGCATACTAGCCCATAAAGCATGCTTAAATAAACGCCAAAGAACTGAAATGATCCCATGCATATTATCAGATCATAGCACAATGAAAACAGAAATCAATGCCAAAAGAAACCACAGAACTATATAAATGTATGGAAACAATATATTCAAATAATCAATGAGTCAAAGAAGAAATAAAAGAAGAAATTAGACAGTTCCTAGAGTCAAGTGATAAAGTCAATACAACATACTGGAACTTATGGGGCAGATGAAAGCGGTCCTAAGGTAAAAGTTTATACCTGTGGATGCTCGCATCAGAAACAGAAAGCAAGGCCAAATAAATAACCAAATGATGAACCTCAAGTCCTACAAAAACAAGAATAATCCAAATCCAAAGCTAGTACAAAACAAAAAAAGATCGGAGCAGAAATTAATGAAATTGAGACTAAAAAATACCCCCCAAAAATCAATGAATCAAAGACCTAGTTCTTTGAAAGATGAACAAAATATACAAAGTCTTAGCCAATCTTACCTCCAAAAGGTAAGAAAAGACTCAAATCAATGTAATTAGAAATGAAAAAGGAGAACTTGCTGGGTTTGGTAGCACATACCTGTAATCCCAGCCCTGGGGACACTGAGGCAAGAGGGATCACTGTGAGTTTGAAGCCAGACTGGGATAGAAAGTGATCTCAAGGCCAACCTGAGTTGCATAGTAAAACCTTGTTTTAAAAAGACAAAAAATAAAATAAAATAAAAAGGAGATACCACAATGTATGCCACTAAAATCGAGAAACTTATTAGCAACTACTTAGAAAACCTGTACTACAATAAATTGGACAATTTAGAGAAAATGGGTGGCTCTCTAGATATATATGTATTACCAAAGTGAATCAAGTTATAAAAACTCTGAGTAATTCAAGAACAGGCAATAAAACCAAAGCAATAATAAAAACTTTTAAAAACTTACCAAGTAACAAAAGCCCAGGACAAGATGGATTCACCTCTGAATTCTGTAAGAACTTCAGGGAAGATCTAATGCCAATATCCTTCAAACTCATTAATGAAACTGAAAGGGAAGAAGTACTGCCAAACTCATTCCAAGAAGCTAGGGTTATACTACAGTAATTCCAAAACCAGGCAAGGATCAAACCAAAGAAGTAAACTTCAGGCCAATCATTTGTTGAGGATTTTTACATCTATGATCATTAGAGAGACTGAATTTTGTCAAACAGAATGCAACAAATTATCCAAAAAACCATACATCATGATCAGTTAGGCTTCATCCTAGTGATGCAGGAATGGTTCAACACATGCAAATCAATAAATGTAACATATCACATAAACAGAAGGACAAAAATCACATGATCATCTCAATAGATGCAGAAAAAGCCTTTAACAAAATCCAACATCTATTCATGATAAAAATCCTGATGATAATAGGTATAGAAGGAACTAATCTCAATCTGATAAAAGACATTTTTGACAAACCTACTGTCAACATCATATTAACTGTGGGAAAACTGAAAGCTTTCCCTCTAAAATCAGGGAACACAACAAGAATGTCCACTATCACAACTCCTACTCAACAGAGTACTGAAAACATTAGTCAGAGCTATCAGGCAAGAGAAAGAAAGAAAAGAGGGATGTACAGGAAAGAAAGAGATCAGTTATCATTATCTGGAGATGACATGACCTTCTATGTAGAAGACCCAAAAGACTCCTAGAATTAATAACCAAATTCGGCAATGTAGCCAGATAAAACATCAAGACAAAAATATCAGTAGCATTCCTCTATACTAATAATAAACTCACTGGGAAAGAAATTCAGAAAATAATACCATTCACAGTAGAATAAAGAAAAGTTAAATATTTAGGAATTAACCTAACCAAGAAAGTGAAAGACCTACATTACTCTGAAAAAGGAGATCAAAGAGGATATTAGAAAATGGAAAGATATCTCCTGTTCCCATATAGGCAGAACTAATATAGTCAAAATGATCATACTTCTAAAACTGATCAATACATTAAATACAATCCCAATCAAAATACCAAGAGCATTCTCACAGAACTAGAGAAAACAATCTTAAAATTCATATGGAACCAGAAGAGACCCAGAATAGCAAAAATAACATTGGGCAACAAGAACAAAGCAGGAGGCATTACAATCCTGATTTCAAAGATACTACAAAAATACAGTGATAAAAATAACATGGTATTTATATACAATGGAGTACTACATTGCCATAAAGAAGGATAAATTTGAGTCATTTGTAGGAAAATGGATATACTTATAATCCATAATATTAAATAAAATAAATAATATATACACATTTAAATATCACATGTTTTCTCTTATGTGAGAAACCCAAAATATAAATAAAGAATAAAATGAAAACTAGCTAATAGGAAATAGGGAGATAGACCTGTTGCAAATGGGAAGGGGACCAAGAGAGAGATCTAGGGGGATGGAGAAGAGGGAAATGGGATTTAAAAAAAAGAATTGAAATGTGTTATGTACATGTACCAACATCCCACAAGGATTATAATCATTATGTACTGAAAACACGTACTGAAAAAAAAATTTTTTTAATACAGAGTTATTTAATATTAAGCCTCTGTTAGTTTTTTCTAGTTATGAGAACAGTATTTCAATATATTTTTTAAAAGAAACTATCTTTTAGAAATACACATTTATCTTTGGATAAAATACCATAATGACCAGAAAACAATGAGATATTAAAACAACACAGAAGTGAAATAGGGTAAAAAGTTTCACCAGTGAAATAAGGAAGGGCATGAGTTGAAAGCATGTTTGAAATTTTCCATAGCAAAAAGTCTTTACAGAACCGAGTTACCCGGTCTCAGGGACTTTGCATTTGTTGCTGTACTGCTCCCTCTGTCTCAGTCACTGAGGCCTTACTTAAAATCTTACTTTCTCAGGGACACCTCCTTTGACCATCTTGTCTAAACACACCTCCCCAAGTCATTCTGTATCATGTTACCATGATTTACTTTCTTCTCAGAACTTACAAACATCTGAAATCATCTTGTTTGTCCATTTGTTTTTCTGTCTCCGCATGACTACAGTTCTGAAATACACACTCCAAGTAGGAACCTGCCTGTGCTCACCTCTGATTCTCCAGTGTCTGGCATACTTGTCTCTCACTGTAGGTGCTAAAAGAATAAAGAAATCAAGCCAGTGCTGACTACTTGGAATGCACAAGTCAAAGCACTGTATACGGGCTAAGCACAAGAGACAAAAACATCCCTGAGATGATTTCACACAAGTAGAACCCAAACTGGTACTCAGTACAGATTAGCAGGTTGATCCAATCAAATTCTCTCTTTTAAAAATATAGAAATAGCTGGGCATAGTGGCACACATTTGTAATCCCAACCTTTTGTGAGGTTGAGGTAGGAAGACTGAAAGTTAGCATGTCTGAAAATAAAAAAGGTGAGGGTGTAGCTCAATGGGCAGAGCTCCTGCGGGTTTGATCCCTAGTATCACAAACAATTTTAAAAGTACAGACTGAAGATGGAATAAGGAGAGTCACTTTAGCATAGGTTGTTAATTACGAGCAGGCTGTAATTAACTCCACAGCAACCCTTATATTATAATGTTTGCATCAGGGATGACAACAATTCCAGTTAGAATGACTTCCAGAACTCTGCATATACGTACTCACGATAAACTGTAAAATGGAAGGTATTTTTCTTTTCTTTAGAACTGTAAGGACATCTAATCGCATAAAGATGACAAATTTGAACTTAATATGATTTTACAGTAGTCACTGGTGGTGCATCTCATAGGACTTGCACTCTCGCAGGCTGTTCTGATGTCCCCATTTGGAATGAAACCTCTAGTGGCTCATGTGTGAGAGCTGATGAATCATAATGAATTAATAAACATTTTTAAAGGACAGTAGATAACAGATGATCGTCCCAATTGCAAAGCCTAAAAGAGTGCGTGAACACTCACCGGGCCCCCACTCGAGTTTCACTGTACCTCTTCCATTCTTCCTCATTCGCCCCACACACATTCCAGTCCCTCACCTTCCCCCGTTTCTTCCCCTCTTCCCTTAGCTTATATTAAAATAGAAGTCTCTCCTAATTTTAAATGCATATTGAATAATATAAGAAATAAAAAACAAAACTGTAAGACAATACCATTTTTACCCATAAGACCGAGCATTTCCCTCCTGAGGGAGAGAAAAAGACAAGCAGCAAGCTCTTATCACAGAAGGTGAGGCAAAGCCAAATGGGGGTGATCAATATGCAGATTTTACAGGTCTCCAGATGTGCGCTGTCAGTCACAATGATTACCACAGCAATCTCACAACGGCTACATATGAGAAGCAAGAGTGCTGCTACTAGCATTTATTCTAAAAGCACTTGTGTAATGAGACTTGGGAAGATTTTTGCAAACATATCCAACGATTTTCTCCTTCTCTTGTTTTTCAGACACTTGTTTCTCGTGTAACTAAGCTATACATAGATCCTAAGGCTGTGTACTATCTTGCCATAAAACTAAAATTTTACACTTGTGACCTCACCATCAACTTTCTGGCACTAATCTCTCTACAGAAAGACTCAAGAATATAAGCTCAGTAGGAATCTTGAAGTGTTCAGAAAATTAATTAGTATTTGGCATGCTGTTTAAAAAGATTTCCATTCTGGTTCTGTCAAAAGCAGTCTGGCACATTTCTCTAGTGCACTAACAATCTGATGATTGGTAAGCCAATGTTTTATTTACATCCCCTCTCCAGTTCTTCAATGTTTCATTTGCATACATACATAAAAACGAAGTCAATAGCTGAGGTTCCAGAAGCTAGAAAAGGAAAAGGCATGTTATTAGAACACTAATGCTTCCTAAGATCGTTTTTTATCAAGTGAGAAAGTTAGGAAAGCAGACAATCCAATACAGTCAAGCGTTCACACCTGAAAAAAAGAGAGAGAAAAAAGATATTTTGTAAATTTTCAAAATCATTAGGTTTAAAATAATTCTCACTTCTGGCTGCATATGAATCCCTATTTTTAGAGAAAAATTAGTCATTCTTGTTTTATAAATGGGTGAATAGATATTAAATGAGTTTTCCAAGGTCAGATAGCCAGCAAATAGTAAAGATGGGATGCAAGACTAGGTCTGATTCCAAAACTCAGTACCCCTGACTACTATGCTTTTCTGTTATTCTGTTTCTTTGCTATGCACTGCACTACATCATACAATTTACTCAACATAAAAATCGAGCTATGTTAAGGCAGTACTTTTTTTTTTTTTTGTCTTTTAGAGACAGGTCTCACTATGCAGTTCAGGCTGGCCTTAACTTTGTAGTCTAAGCTGGCCTTGAACTTGCAACAATCCTCCTGCCTCAGCCTCCTGAGTGCTAGGATTACAGGCGTGTGCTACCATGACTGGCAAGACAGTACTTTTTAAAAACTAAAACGTTTAACTTTTATTCTAGTCACTAATATGACAGGTCACATACCACAGAAATTTCAGTTGTTCATTATTAATTTCCATAGAAAAAGTTACAAACCTATATTTGAGAATAAGCCTAAGCTTACTGTTTAGGTATTTCCACATTTTCAGAGGTCCTTTAATAGAGAAACCATCGCTAATAATTAAATACAAGGGAATACAAACTGAAAAGAGAACAAGGGTAAGTTTTTTTAAGTTTATTTTTACAAACAATCACTTGGTGGCCTTTGTAGAACATACGTAAAAGGCTAACGTTTAGTAGTGAAAATATCAAATCTAGACACTTTATTTTAATTTACAATAATCTGATTTATCTAGATTCTGATTCAAAAAATGCAGAAAATCAGCATGCGGTGATCATTATGGAATGCAACAAAGTTATCCAGTGAAATTAAATAAAAAGATGGTATTAGGAAATTTGTTTCATTTTGAAGAAGGGCAAGTTAATGGGTAAAATGAATGGCTTCAAGTGTTAAGATAGAACTTGGAATAATTTCTGCTCCTGCATCCCCTAGGAAGAAAGATCATGTCACTCAACAGAGATACTTCTAGCCAAATATAGATCGGTTTGGGGCTGCAATTCTTCCATTGCACCTCTAAGCTGAAGGATTTCAGCTATGATGTAGGACCCACAATAAAGACAAAGTAAGGAAGAGTAGGTAAGACGAGCTCTGTCACAGAGGCAAGCAGTCCCATGGGAAGGAAAGAGCCAAAGAATTAGCATTTCTGAACCTGACAAGTGAATGTCACGTACACACGGCCGTCATATGCATCAGCAACCTTACTCTGCTCAGTCCCTCATGCTACATCGGATTTTAGGAACTATTTCTAAGTGTGTTCCCGTCAATCAAGTGTTTTCCTTCTCCCGTATCAATCAGACAGTGGTAGAGATATTTTAGTCTCATTCTTCCACTTTTCTCAGATACCTGAGCTAGTAATTGGCAGTTTTATACACAATTACCTACCCACAGCTGGCACTCAAAATGAGCAGATTCATTCATTCATTCATCATGCATTTAAAAAATAATTTGAGGTAAAAATAATTTAAAATTAACAATTGTAAACAATCCAGCAGCAACTGGTACATGCGCCATGTTGTACAACCACCATCTCTATCTAGTTCAAAAATACTTCTGTTAGTCCAAAGTAAAGGCCTTTAGACACTAAGCAGTTTCTGCCCACTCTCCCCTCCCTAACAGCTTCTAAGAGCCATCAATTCACATTCTGTCTCTATGGATTTATCTACTCTGAACATTACATATAAGTGGAATCAAACAGTGTATGATATTCCCATCTTGCGTCTTCGCCTTACATGCTACTTTTGAGGTCCACCTATGCTGTGGTAGATACAAAAACTTTATTCTTTTTTACAACTTAAGAGTATTTCAGTGTATGTATATGTCACAATTTCTTTATCCATTCATCAACAGGTAAATACTTGGGCTGTTTCTACCTATTAGCTACTGTGAATAGTGCTGCTACAAATGTGCGTGCACATGTATTTGTCAGATTACCTGTTTTCAGTTCTCCTAGGCACACACCTAGAAGTAAAATTGTGGGATCACGCGACAACTGTGTGCTTAAGTTTTTAAAATTGCTATAGATAATTTATTTTTAAAATATTTTTTTATTTTAAAGAGAATAAAAAATAATTTTAAAAACATTAGAAATGATACAGAACTTCAAAAAGCAAGATGACAGGAATTCAACAATGGCTGTTATATTGCATATTGTTGTCTTCAAAGTAGTTGTTCAGATTACCAGATACAAGCATGTAACACTGGTCAAAAAAATTAAACATTACCTGTTCCTTTCAATAAACCAATAGAAATTAGTAGCACAATTATCTTGGCTATCTTTTGTGTGTGTGTGTGTGTGTGTGTGTGTGTTTCCCTTCCTTCTTTCTTTCTTTTCTCCTTTCCCTCATCCCAGTTTGTATGTTTAATTTTTGAGGAATTATTTTCAACAGTTAAATAAGCATTTCTGGGTACCAGTTGTGTGCCAGATAAAGTCTCTTCTATCATTAAGTCTATATTCTAAAGAGAAAAGTAATAAATTAAGAAATCATTAAATATATATAAAACTTCACATATGTGTGATTTAGGAAAGGCCTCCCTGATACACAAGCAGTATGAAATGAGATTGTTAAATACTTTTAGATACCTCAACATTCAGTGAAACAGTTTTTAAATGAAATATTATTTCTTATGTAACATTTTTTCCAAAGCACTTTCATCTTCTGGGCTTGAATAATCTTCCCTTTGTACTTTTTTCTGAATGTTAATTTAGTCTGCTAACTTTGTATAAAGATTCTTGCTATTTATTTTGTACAATATAAAATAAAACCCATCTGGTCAAATGTGCTGATCACGAATATACCCCATAGCAACAAACCTACATTTCTAATAGGATTACAGTTAGAGGTAGCCATCAAATAAAATGTCATAGAATGTCAGGGCTCTATAAGCACAAACCATCAATTTCCTTGAAGAATAAAATTAGCAAATCATGAATAGCTAAGGTGAAGTATGAAGCCCCAAATGTGAGGCAAATATACTTGGCCACGGGTTAGGGAACCCCAACTGTAGTTCCTGCTTTTCAATTCTGGGCAAGTCAGTGACCTCTTTTGAATTCCAATTCTCAGAATCTGGGGGCGGGAGGTTCCGGCTGGGAAGATGGCCTGTGTGTGATGATACCTAAGGTCCTTTTCATCTAAAGTCTAAAACACATTTTGAGTAGTACATTTGGAAGCTCAAAGAGTGCCTAAAGGGAGCCAAAGTAGCTGCAAAAACGCAGCATTTCACTTGTGTTTGAGCCAATTTAGTTTATGAAGAGATAGCTATTCATAATCCTGCTCTAGAAAATAACTCCAGTTTAAACAGTAGAAGTTGAGTCAGAAGTTTACACTCTAAACTGAGGATCACCATCTGGATTATGCATGATATATATTGAAGAGTAGCTGTACCACAGACTTTTAAGCTCAGCATAAAATATCATAAAGCTATCTTTTGAGTGCCTCATACATGTCTGGTACAATTAGGCTATATATATATATATATATATACACACACACACACACACACACACACACATACACACACATATGTATATAATACATAATGGAAATATATATACCTTCTATGAATAAGCATTCCAATCTCACACATGAGAAACCAAGACTTAGAGAGGTAAGATAAAGCTTTAGAGACAATGCAGGCCCCAAGACTTAGGTAAAATAAAGTAAGAGATCACTCAGGCATGCACAGCTAGGTACGCCATAATAGTGGGAGTCTAACTCAGACAGGACCGAATGACTCAAAGTCCACTATTATACTGAACAATCTTAGCAACGTGACTAAAGATATCATTCTTCACTGAAGCACATAATATTTTACTTACATAAATAAACTCACAATGTAAGAAAAATATCCCAAATTCCTGGCTAAATTAAAATCAACTATCTTGTTTCTTCATCTAAAAGTTGCCACTGTTTTATCTTCAAAGTCAATTAAAAATTATCTACTACTAACAACTTAATTGACTTTATTTCATAGGCAATATATCTTTTAGGGCAAAATTCCCCATTGTAAAAGTATAGCAGATCTTAACAAATTCTCCACCAATGTTCTTTCCCCAAATGATTTCATTCAGCCTGATCATCTATATGCTTAGGATTTCCAAATTGTATTGCTTGCCTTAACCTCTCCACTTAGGTGCAGAAGTGATATACTACTTTATAAGAGAATTGGTGACTACATGATAGTTATTTTTTTTCACAATACCATCAGCAGTCTGTATCTGTGTGTTTTGCATCTATGGATTCAACCAACCACAGACTGAAAATATTTTGGGAAAAATCGCATCTGTATTGAACATGTACAGACTTTTTTCTTGTTGTCATTCCCTAAATAATACAGTGTAACAATTATTTACATATCATTTAGATTATATTTCAAGTATTGCAAGTAAACTGGAGATGATTAAAATATACAGGAGATAGTACCCAGGTCTTTTGCATTAGGCTACATCTTCAGTCCTTTTTGTTTTGGTTTTGGTTTGGTTTGGTTTGGTTTTGGAGGTGTTTGCTGGTTATGTTTTGGATACAGGGTCTTGATAAGTCCCTAAGTCACCCAGGCTGGGCTCAAACTTGAGGTCTTCCTGCTTCACCTTCCAGAGTGCTGGGAATACAGGCATGAGCCAACATATCTGGCTGTGTATACTATAAGACATATGCAAATACTACATCAGTTTATATAAAGGACTTGAGCATCTTTAGATTTGGTATCCAAAGGGTATCCTGGAACCAATCCCCTAGGGATACCAAGGGACAATGGTATACAATAAAGACTGGTAAACAATAGCCTTCTGTCCTTGCTCTTCAAAAGCTGTTAGTCATCTCTCATTACCCACCTCTCCCCAAATTTTATTATAAGTTTATGACTTCATCATTTCAAAGTGTCAAACTTAGTTGTACAAATGGGTAAACCCTGTGATCTATCATTTTTAATATTTGGAACTCCTCTGAGCCCTCCCTGGAAGCCTCAGAGGTATATGACCTCAAATACTTTCCCTATACTCATGTCCTAAATCTACCTCCATGATTATTCTTGTTCTATGCTCCCAGGTCTTCTACCAAGGATCTCTCTTGTGGATACTAAACTCATAATACAGTAAGGCCTGCAAGGAAAACCCTCCATAACTCCAACCCCCAATGAACCCAGAATGACAAAACCTTAGATTTACATTGAATTAATTCAATAAAAATATGAGAGAAGTAAGAAAAATGTGAAAACAATAGCCAACTAACCCCATAAATACTCTCTGACATCTGAAGACTCTTTGGGGTTATCACTAGAATCCACAAACATGATTTATATGTCTTATCTGTCTCCTCAGCTTGACACTAAGTACACTGAATGGCACAGCATCTGTAAATCTCCCTAATAAAAATATCTGTAAACTGCTCCCCTAAGAATGGCCCTCAAAGTCCAGTATATTTGTACTATCTTGTCAGTTTTCTGCCATGATATTATGACAGGGTTATTTCATTTTAAAGGTTACTTACCATCCCTGCAAGTGCCAAATATCAACTATTGCAGATGATAGAATAATATCCTGTAATCTACATAGAGCCAACATTTTTTAAAGGTTGTGAGTGAATAAAGTAACCTTGATAATTCTAAAACCTAAAGTGATGAGAAATGTAGAAAAGACTACAAAATCTTAAGAAAAATAAAATCCTTCCACTTGTTTTATCAGTGAATTGATATTACAATTTCATCAAGCTATTTCATTATATTTTGGTTTTAGTTACAGGAGATCATTATATGTGTGTGTGTGTGTGTGTGTGTGTGTGTGTGTGTATGACTTGGAAACCAAAATAATCTATAAAAGTGATTTTATATTGCTTTTAATTTTAATATAAATATACAAACTGCTATCTTAACATGAGGTATTTGTGTAATTCCTAATTAACTTCATTTCCATCCTGTCTCTCCCAGGTCTTTTCTCATTCAGTTGGCTTTAAATACATTCATGCCAATTCTCCATGTTTTTGCCAGAATGATTAAAAAATTTTTATACAACGTCCATATGGGAGATGACTGATAACAATCTTATTCTTCTCAAACTGATTCCTTGCTGGGTCTGTGGGGTGGAAAAAATGTTAAAAGAGATTTAAAAGCTCGATTTTCTGAAATCCCTGAAAGTATTTTTTCAGATGAATATCAAAAGAAAGAAAATGAGCACATATTCATTCTACCTTTAAAATGAGGAGTCCACACTGTGAAAATAGAGAAAAATGTATTCAAAGAGTCTAAGAAACAAACTGCTTAAGCCATTTCCTAAAAGGAAACTGCATTTCTGGTTGTAATTGTTAAAATTATAGAAAACAGCTCCTTGTTCTTCAAAACCACTAAAATATGCCTCCAAAATCATAGGGATTATTATGAAAAATGTAAAGGTATTAAGAGCAAAATTATGGTGCTGACAAATTTAAGCAATGAGCTGTTGTGGTGAGACATACACAATACTACCCTATCACCAAAAAGAAGACAAAGAGTAATAAAGACAATGATAAGACAAAATTGATTAAATCACTTTAAAAGAGGCATTGATGCTTGTAAAATTCTTTAGTATGGAATTTTCTTCCTATGGGATGACTACACAATGTCTTTGTCTTGTCTAAAGTGTACCAAAATTGCAAATACACTGAGAAAAATTGCTTTTACTTGTCAGGTTGAAAGAAACAAGGAAGGTTTAAAAAACACATATTTCCAAGAAAGAAAAGTATAGCAAAAAAGTGAAGGTATAATAAAAGGGCTAGAATCAGAGATATGGGAGGAAGACAAACTGCATTAATTAATTTTCTTTAAGAAATGAGACTAGCTGCACACTGAGATGAATTGTCTCATTTGCCAAGTGTCCCAAGTGGCAAAGTCAAGCAAATAACTCTGTAATTCTTCATTAGTATTTCATCAAGTTTAACTATTTGCAGACTGCCAAGATAGGGGGAGGGGATTCCTCAAGTCATAGGAGAATTACAACTAAGCAACTTTTTGTGTGTAGTTTCCAAAGCCTTTCTATGTGAAGAAATAGCCAAATGACAGTAGAAATATGTAGAGAGCAAAGCCAACTAAGATGAACAGCCAACTCTTCACCGGAGCCCATGCTGTTCTGTGGACAGAGCAAAGCCTTTCAGTGTATTCAGAACTAGGGAGAAGAGGAAGAGGAAGGGAGGGGAAACAGGATATACCCTTCAAAGACATATTCCCAGTTCCTTATTTCCTCCAAATGGACCTCACCTTCTAAGAGCCCATTCAGCCATACACTCACGGAGGAATTAGGCCAGTGATGAAGTTAGTGTCCTTGTGATCCAGTCACCCCTCTAGGCCCCATGTCACAATATTATTGCATTGAGGATCAATCCCTCCATTCAAGAGTCTTTGGGGGAACACTTCACATTCAAACCAGAATAAAATATCTCTCTCAAGCCTTCAAGTCTTTATTGAAATGTCTTCTCAATAAGACCCTTGTCTGACATTGTAATCCTACCTTACAGCCAATACCTTTCGTCTCCTTCCTTGCTTTACTATTCTCCACAGAATTTATCTAATATAGCATGCATTTTGCTCATTTTATATACTTTCTTCTTATAATATAGACTTTGGGAGAATAAATGTGTTTATTCACCGCTATATCCCTAATGGAGTAGAAGTTTAATATTTTATTGAATCCATAAAAAGGTACAGAGAATATGAAGCTAATTTTTTAAAAAGTATTTCTTAACATTAGGGAAAAACACACACAAGAAAGGAAAAGTAATGGCGTACTACATAACATTGCCATAAAAAGCATTATTATAGTCATAATAAATACTCATATAACTCCATGATTCTCAAACTGGCTGCACATTAAACAGAAGGAGAAACATTTTTGTAAAGCACAGATACTCAGCATCCTCACCAAAACACAAAAAAGAGGACCTGAGGGTGAGCTTCTGACATCTCCATTTGTTCATGCAAATTTCTGCAGAACTCAAGCGTGTAAACACAACTAAGAAGCCCGCATCTACCCCACATCACAATACAACTGCAGCAGGAGGCTGCAGAAACAGGTATGTAGACGTTAGAGACAGGGATAGGAACAAGAGTTAAATATTCATCTTCCATAGCTAAATGTCTATAGATAATTGCCAAAACTTAAAAATCAATAATACTATAACGCAAAAAGAATCAACGGTTGAAAAGAATAATGGTTGAAAAAGATGTTTTATTCTGCGAAGAAATAGGGGATAAACATAAGAATAGTCACCCAGAAGAAAAAAATGGGGACAAGCACTAAGGATAGTAACTCTGTATAAGTCAAGTTGAATATTTTACTTTTAGAGTCTTACTTCACATAATTGAGATGTTAATGAATGAAATTTTTAATAAACTAACAAAATGTTGAAGTTGTATCAATTAATTAGCCAAGAAAGACAAGAGAGAATGGGGGCTGAGTATCACGGGAGTGAGGCTAGAGATTATAAGAAATAACTCTCCAATGACAGAGTGGCCAAGATTTCTACAAAAGAAGGATTAAAATTCCATTTCAAGAGACTGTAGTGGACAGAATATTGACTTGAGCCCTCAGTCAAAAAGGCAAAACACGCGAGGAGTGGTGGGGGCAGCAAGGAAACCACGGCTGTAAGCAGGGACGCTTCTCCCTTTAATGAAGCAGCAAATTAATCTCAGTACAGTGCAGTCCTATCCTATGGCAAGCCACAGTCCAGATCCTAGCCAGGAACTTTTCAGACACCCATGACAACAGTAAACACAGTTTATACTTTGCTTAGGTTTTTTCCTCTTTGTCCTTATACAAAAGAAAAGGGAAAGATGGAAATCTTTAGATTATGAAACTTCAATCCCAGTCTGAAGTGCATTTAAAAGTAAATTGGGAATCAGAAGTGTGATTGCTTAAGAAACTATTTTAAATGAATGCTCCCTGCGTATGACATAAAAAAGAAGCGGAGACATCCTCAAAGAAGAGTTCATATGTTACTCCTTTACGACTACATTTGAGAGAAGTTAAATTCATGTTTCACTTGAAATGATACACAATGTTTATCCAAAGATGACTCCTTTTGTTTCATGGCTGAACTATGATGATGTAAAAGTCTCATTAGTTTAACATTCTTCTTTTACCTAAGGAAACATTTTAGGCATTTAATCATTCTTCTGTGCTCCAATAGTCTCCAGAAAAGTTCCTAGGACACTCTAGAATGATAAGCATGCACTTAATGAGAGTTCACTCCAGAAGAACTAACATTGTAAAAATGGCCATACTACCAAAACTGTTGTACAGATTCAATGCAATTCCCATCAAACTACCAACATACCTCACAGATCTAGAGAAAATATGCCTCAAATTCATCTGGAACCAGAAGAGACCCAGAATAGAAAAAGCAATCCTGGGCAATAAGGACAAGTCAGGTGGAATCACAATCCCTGACCTGAAATTATACTACAAAGCTACTGTAATAAAATCAACCTGGTACTGACT
>PVLD010024030.1:0-26254 GCA_004027595.1 Dinomys branickii | reverse complement strand
CAACATCATACTAAATGGACATAAACTGAAAACTTTCACTTTAATGTCAGGAACAAGACAAGGATGTCCATTGTCACCACTCCTATTCAACATAGTTCTGGAAGCACTAGCCAGAGCAATCAGACAAGAGAGAGAAATAAAAGGAATAAGGATAGGAAAGGAAGAAGTCAAACTATCACTATTTGCAGATGACATGATGGTATACATGGAGGACCCCAAAACCTCCACAAGAAAACTCCTGGAATTAATTAAGAAATTTAGCAGCATAACCGGATACAATATCAACACCCACAAATCAATAGCATTCCTATACGCGAACAACAAACAGACTGAGAGAGAAATTGAGGAAACCATACCCTTTAAAATAGCAACCAAGAAATGGAAATACTTTGGAGTCAATGTAACAAAGAATGTGAAAGATTTATTCAGTGAAAACTACAGTACTCTGAAAAAGGAGATTGAAGAGGATGTCAATAAATGGAAAAACATACCATGCTCATGGTTAGGAAGAACTAACATTGTAAAAATGGCCATACTACGAAAACTGTTGTACAAATTCAGCGCAATTCCCATAAAACTACCGTTAGCATACCTCACAGATCTAGAGAAAATATGCCTCAAATTCATCTGGAACCAGAAGAGACCCAGAATAGCAAAAGCAATCCTGGGCAATAAGGACAAGTCAGGTGGAATCACAATCCCTGACTTGAAATTATACTAGAAAGCTACTGTTATAAATTCAACCTGGTACTGGCTAAAAAACAGACCTGAGGATCAATGGAACAGACTGGAAGATGCAACCATAATGAAAAACCCACTCAGCTACCTAATATTTGACAAAGGGTTCAACCAAACACAGTGGAAAAAAGAAAGCCTGTTTAATAAATGGTGCTGGAAAAACTGGCTTGCCTCTTGCCGAAAACTGAAGACCCCAGTCTATCACCATGCACCAAACTCAGGTCAAAATGGATCATAGACCTCAACATTAAAACATATACTCGAAACCTATGGGAAGAGAAAGTAGGTAAAAATCTTGAAGACATAGGAGTAGGCAGAGAGTTTATGAACAAAAATGAAACTGCAAGGGAAACACTTCAAAGAATCAATAATTGGGACCTCATCCTACTGAAAAGTGTTTGTACATCTAGCGAAATCACCAGCAAAGTAAAAAGAAAACCCACAAATTGGGAAAAAATCCTAGCTGGCTGTCCCTCAGACAAAGGTCTTCTATCTAGAACATACAAAGAATTGAAAATCATGTACCTGTCCAAATTCAAAGACCCAATCCAGAAATGGGCATCTGAGATGAATACACAATTCTCAGACAAAGAAATACAAATGGCAAATAAATATATGAGAAAATGTTCCACATCCTTAGTCATTCGAGAAATGCAAGTAAAAACAACATCGAGATTTCATCTCACCCCAGTAAGACTGGCCAGCATGAAAAAGTCATCCAATAACAAATGCTGGCGAGGATGTGGAGAAATAGGGACTCTACTACACTGCTGGTGGGAATGCAGAGTGGTGCAACCACTGTGGAGAGCCATTTGGAGATTTCTCAGCAATCTAGGTCTAGAGGTTCCATTCAAACCAGCTATTCCTCTTCTGGGTATTTTCCCAGAAGTTCTGAGAACATCATATCATTCTGACATATGTGCACCCATGTTTGTAGCAGCACAATTTGTAATAGCTAGAATGTGGATAGAACCCAAGTGTCCATCCCCAGAAGACTGGATTAAAAAACTGTGGCATTTTTATATAATGGAATATTATTCAGCTATAAAGAAAGACAGTTTTGAGAACTTTGTAGGCAAGTGGTCAAAACTGGAGTCCATACTCATAAGTGAAATAAATCAGCGGTACATGTGCAGGCAATGCATTGTATCAGTGGTGTAAGAACCCGAGCGTGGGAATATAAACTAAGAGACATGAAGGAAATCTGTTCAAAAACAAAGAACAGATGGGATGAGGGAAAGGAGATAAGAAAGAGACAGAAATGTATGTATGTATGTATGAATATACATATATGCAGGAGGGCTAAAATGGTTCTACTATTGTATTATATCACTTAATGCTAAAGAACAATTGATGATGGGTTATTTGATCAATATTGTATGTCTGTATGTATTATCCTGAACAGACACTTCGAAGATATCAATATGCAAAGCAGCAACTATTGGTGGTTTCTTTTTTGTTGTTGTTGTTGTTGTTGTTTGCCTGTTTTTTTTCTGTCTTTGGATGTTTGATTTTTGTGTTTTTCTGTTGTTGAGAGGATTAGTGGTCTGACCAATTTTGCATGTCTGTATATGGGTTCATATATTTACACTTCGAAGATATCAATGGATAAAGCAATAACCACTGTTGACACCATGTCACCTTGTCTATAAATCAGTTGTGATTGTACTACTTTTTATGCTAATTGGTTTCTGTTTGGTAATATGTTTTTGTACTTTTATTTTTAAAAGAAAATATATATGAGAAAATGTTCCACATCCTTAGTCATTCGAGAAATGCAAATAAAAAGAACATCGAGATTTCATCTCACCCCAGTAAGACTGGCCAGTATGAAAAAGTCATCCAATAACAGATGCTGGCGAGGCTGTGGAGAAATAGGGACTCTATTACACTGCTGATGGGAATGCAGACTGGTGCAACCACTGTGGAGAGCCGTTTGGAGATTTCTCCGCAAAGTCGGTCTAGAGGTTCCATTCAAACCAGCTATTCCTCTTCTGGGTATTTTCCCAGAAGATCTGAAAACATCATATCACTCTGACATATGTGCACCCATGTTTATAGCAGCACAATTTGTAATTGCTAAAATGTGGAAGCAACCCAAGTGTCCATCCACAGACGACTGGATTAAAATACTGTGGCATTTTTATATAATGGAATATTGTTCAGCTATAAAGAAAGACAGTTTTGGGGACTTGGTAGGGAAGTGGTCAAAACTGGAGTCCATACTCATAAGTGAAATAAATCAGCGGTACATGTGCAGGCAACGTATTGTATCACTGGTGTAAGAACCTGAGGGTGGGAATATAAACTACGAGACATGAAGGAAATCTGGTCTAAAACAAAGAACAGATGGGAGGAGGGAAAGGAGAAAAGAAAGAGACAGAAATTTATGTATGTATATATGAATATACACATGTGCAGGAGGGCTAATGTGGTTCTACTATTGTATTATATCACTTAATGGTATGGAATAATTGATGACGGGTTATTTGATCAATCTTGTATGTCTGTATGTGTTATCCTGAACACACACTTCGAAGATATCAATATGCAAAGCAGCAACTATCGGTAGGTTTTTTTTTTTTTGTCTTTGTTTTTTTTTGTGTGTGTTTTTCTATCGTTGAAAGGATTCAGTGTCTGATCAATTTTGCATGTCTTTATTTGGGTTCATATATATACACTTCGAAGATATCAATAGGTAAAGCAACAACCACTGTTGAGTCCATGTCACCTTGTCTGTAGATCAGTTTTGATTGTACTATTTTTTTGCTAATTTGTGTCTCTGTGTTAATATGTTTTTGTGCTTTTATTTAAAGAAAACTCGAACAATCTCAGATCCAGAAACAAGTATGTGAAAAGGACATGAAATCAAAAGAAGAACTTCTACTGTGGACCTCATACATGATTCCTTCTGTGCCTAACCAACTGCCTGTCACTCTCAGATATCGTGCTATAGTCTGCCATCATTTATCGGGCAACTGCATGTCTGCTCTCTCGCCCTAGCGCATTTCTTCTTTACTTTCCTTACTAACAGTGACTCATTCTTCTTTCAACCCCAAATTCCGAGTTTTAAAAAAGCTGCTCTTAACCGCTGTCTCATAATAAATTGTTTTTCAATTATATTTTCTGTCTTTAACTAGTTTCCGGTTTATGTGCATTAATGAGGCTGACTCTATTTTGAGCATAGAGATTGTGAACATTTTTCCCCCAAATTTGCATTACTCCTTTAAGGCTTTAAGATGTTTGGATGTACAGAAGTCTTGAATATTTTCAGCAATGTTTTGTCAAAATTCAAACATAAATTTTGACAGTGAACCGCTGATCATAGTATGATATGTACCTACCTGTGAGGGTGGATGTATAACTCAACACTATCACATATGGGTCATATTTAATTTTAATAGTACTATAGATATGTTTCCTCTTTCAACCTACATAGTCCATGGTCCTTTGTCTCAGTAGGAGACCTCACCAGATAAATAGATATCCTCTAAGAGCAGGATCCACAGGGATCATCATAATTAGAAATGCTGCACGGTGGTCAGAAGTGTTGACATACCTCTTGTACGTGTGAAGAGAATGATTTCACCCATGGCGGCTGTGCTAGTTTAGGGATCCTGCTAAGTAATACGCATGCAAGACAGGTGGATTGTTATGTCAGTAAGCTCACGTTTGTAAAATAACCACTGCACATCACAGGGAGCACATAAGAAAAACTACATCTGCATGCCATTTGATATTTTCATTCAGTGTTTTTGTCGTTTTGTTTTTGGTACTTGGAATCAAACTCATGACCTCGAGCTTGTTAGGTAGGTGCTGTGCCTTGGAGCTATATCCCCATGGTTATTCAATCTGATCATGTGCTGAACATTTGTAACTTGTGGTGGAGAGCTAAAGTGTTTGTAGCTAAGTGAGTTTAAACAACTTTCTGAGACTCATACAGATGGTAACTCTGTATGAGCACCAAATTCTTTTCCCTCAAATCTGACTGAATAATCAAATTTCTATTCCTAATTCCAGCTATATTGTGTGCCTTGGGAGAATTAAATGTCCAACATGATTGCTAAAGAGTAGAAAATAATAATTGTTAGAGTCCGTTCTAGTCACAGCACTATGGAGAAACGACAAAAGCCAACCCCGCCTCTATGACAGACATCTATATTCTAATTTGCATCTGAAAAAACAGCTGTAATCTAATTTGCCTCCTGGCAGGCATCTTGCTCTGGCCTGGTCCATGAATGTCGGCCCCTCTGCAAGGTGTCCTTTACGCTCAAACAAATCCTCCTGCGTGCCAAAATCAAATACTCCTGTGCAGTGAGTCCGGCACCTCCATCCTTATATAAACCCAAACTTCTTACCTCTCTGTGCGGGTGCAAGGTCTCTAGCCTGCCTGTCACTCCTATTCCAATAAAATTCCCCTGCCCTCTCTGTTGCTGTGTTTTGTACCCAATCCCTCCACCCACTTTATAATAATAATCACAACTAACACTTACAAAAATTTCTACTGTACACAAAAACATTTTTAATCCTTAACAAAAAATTGAAATAACAATACTTACCACATTTATAGGAAAAATAAGCCCCTGAGAGTTGGCTGTCATGTCAGTGGAAATTGTCAAGTCATTGAATAAAAACTGTTTCTGTTATAAAACCATGTTTCATCATGGTTATGTAAATATTACACTTAAAAATACAGGCACTATATACGAGATACATGGGAAAATATGTGAGATTTCCTCAAATAGCCTGGAAGTGTCAGAACAGAGAAGAAAATAGCGGATGTCCATAATTCAAAAAGTGAAATCAAGTGAGTGGACATAAAACAAGAGGTAATTCTCTCAAATTAAAAGGCTTGAATAATTATGAATATTTAAAAGTGAAATGAGCTCCCTCTTACCTATGTGAATCACGGTACAGAAAAAGAATCATAGAGGGGGTGGGACATTAACCGAAGGGTGACACTGGGAAGGCGTAGCTACTTAGGTTTAGATGATTATTCAACTCTCTTTTCTCAAGGAGCAAAACTATTGACATGCAAGCAGAAAACCACACAGGGACATCACAGTTCATCCTCCTTCGTCTCTCAAGGATCCTGAACTGCAGCCCCTTCTCTTCGGAGGGTTCCTGTGCATGTAGCTGCTCTCAGTGCTTGGGAACCTACTCATCATCCTGGCCGTCAGCTCTGACTCCCACCTCCACACCCCCATGTACTTCTTCCTCTCCAACCTGTCCTTTGTGGACATCTGCTTCAGCTTCACCACAGTGCCAAGGATGCTGGTGAACATCCAGGCACACAGCAATGACATCTCCTACATACAGTGCCTCACTCAGGTATATTTTTTTATGCTTTTTGCTGGCATGGATGACTTCCTCCTCACTGCGATGGCATACGACTGCTTTGTGGCCATCTGTCACCCTCTGAACTACGTGGTCATCATGAATCCTCACCACTGCAGTCTCCTGGTTCTGAGGTCTTGGCTTATCATTGCCTGGGTCTCCCTGATTCATATCCTACTGATGAAGCCACTGACATTCCACCTGGGCACAGAAACCCCTCATTTCTTCTGTGAATTAGCTCAGGTTCTCGAGGTGACCAGTTCTGATACCCTTATCAATCATATTGCCTTGCTTATGGCAACAGCCCTGCTCTGTGTGTTTCCTGTGACTGGGATCCTCTTCTCTTACTCTCAGATCATTTCCTCCTTAATGAAGATGTCCTCCTCCACAAGCAGGTACAAAGCATTTTCCACCCGTTGGTCTCACGTCTGTGTGGTCTCCTTGTTCTGTGGAACAGGACTTGGGGTTTACCTCAGTTCTGCTGGCAGCCATTCTTCCCGGGCAAGTATTGCTGCCTCCGTGATGTACACCGTGGTGACGCCCATGCTGAACCCTTTCATCTACAGCCTGAGGAACAAGGATGTGAAAGGAGCCTTGGGAAGACTCCTCAGCAGACCAGCATCTTGTCTTTCATGGACCACTGGCTTCAAACCAAAATAGACACTGTGGTCCCTTAGGCAAGCACTGTGAATTTCACTATAATGGTTATTTTTCTTCCTAAAAGATACCTTCTTTATTTATTCTATTTCTAAGTCTCTTATAGCTTTATTTTATATGTTTGTAATTATTTCTCCTTGCCTGCTGTTCCATTATTCCTTCCTAAGTTTTTAAACTGTGCACATGGCCCTTCATGTTCTAAAGATGACATCCGACCTTATTTTTGTAGGGGTAGGTGGCTCTTCTTACTACAGTAGCCTGTGTCTGCTTTGTGGCTCTTACCTTCCATTAGCAAGTCGTGGTGAACGCTCAGTTCGGTGGCTTAGCTTTCATGTCTGTTTGCAGTCTTACAAATTGAGTTCTGTGCAGTTTGAATGTCTCACAGATGACATTTCAAGGTGTGGAAACTGACCATTCTTTACTCCCTAGTGTTGCCTGTTCTTATACTTCTATCAAACATATTCTCGTATATTTTATTTCTCTCATCTTGGGATTTCTTTCTATGTCAGGGCTCTTTTACTCTTACTGTAAAATCATTTTCTCCACTTTGGAAAACCCAGCATTAGCAGTAAGAATAGAACATGCTCCCCCTGGGGGAGGGGAGCGTCTCACTGGTCAATTGTTTGTTTATTTTAGGGCACAGGCCTCGGAGTGTACATTGATTCTGTTGTACCAGGTTGTCTCAGGTGTGGTGTAATGGCTGCAGCAATGTACAATGTCAATTCCTTCATCGACTGCTTCAGGAAGGCCAGTAAAAGTGCCCTAAAAATGTTCCACCCCAAAGTGGTGTCATCTCACTACTTCTGTTATACATTTGGGATATGGGTTCCAAAATTCAGCAAAGCTAACAAGTGCTCACGTAAATCAGGCTTTGTTAGTCACAGCACATTTGTGCTTTGTGGGCTTTACCTTTTTGTCACATTACGTAGTGTAGGGCAGGTTGTCAGGATTGAGGGGTGGGACAACTGGAAAAGTTTTAAATGGGAAGAAATGTTGCAAACGGGGATAATTGTTTGGGAGTATAAAAATTTACATGGATACCTGGCTTCTGTGTATGCATGACAATGTGAATTAATTTATGCTACTGAACCAACATAAAAATGATGAAAATATTCATTTTTATGCATATTTTACAATAGACAATGAAAATAACATGGAGATGGATCTTTTACAAATAAACCAGACACGGAGTTACTAGCACTGTATTTTCTCTCACGTATACACCAGCTCCACAAAGTGCACCTGAAAATAGAGGGAGAAGCCCTGGGCAGGGTGCTGGGGCACAAGTGAGAATGCAAGAGGAATGCTCGGCTCTGACAAACGCACATCTTGTGCATGCAGGAGAGTGTCACACCGGATCACTGTGATGTATAAAATTAATGTGCACTAACAAAGTAGACAGGAAGAAGTGGAAATTACTCATAAACTTTAGGCTCTGTAGAATGAGAAAACACGCTTCAGACAATAATAACATTGTTTTCTGCTTATTCCTCCAGTAATATTAAGAAGTCCTTAGAGACTTGGAGACTGAGGACAACTTGGCTAATTATGAACTCTGTACCTGGAAGCTCCAAGCTCACGGCATTAAAAGTCAACACTCAGCCTGTGCCTCCAGCTTTCATGCTGATTGTCCCGCTCTGGGGAGCTACCTACCTGTGCCTCCTCTGTGGGTGTCTGCGTCAGGAAGCACCTATCTGACACTGCATTCACACTGAAGCTGAGCACAGAGACCAAGCCTCTACTACAGTGTTTGCAGAGGTGTGCATTTGACTGTCAGACCTCAGTCCGACCTTGGCAGAGGCACAGCGTGATGCAGTAAGTGCTGAGGGAGAGGATGGATGGAGAAGGGTCCACCAGAGACACTGTTTTCTTGTCTTTGGGGGTAACATACAGTTTGTGTAGCTACAGTGGAGGACAACAAGGTGCACAATTTCAGCTATGTGGACTGTGAACCTCTGTCCTATCAACCTCGTGGACTCTCCACCTATGTTAATGTGGGGATCCTTGAAATTTTATTCAATGTTTTTCTTTCATTCCATGTGCGTTCTACTTCCCATAGACAGCACAGATATTTCAGGAGAAAGTGGGCCCCTCAAAACTGTTCTGTAACGCCTCCCAAATGTTCAAATAGGCAATGGATGGTGAGGATGATGAGGGTTATGCTACCTACATCCTGAATCATTCCCAAGAGTGTCTTAGTAGCTGGCCACTGAGTTACCCACACGATGTGACTCATTTCACTTCATTTATTTTCATCTGTTACATATTTCACACAGTATTATTCCTCTGTCTCAGAGAAAGAAATAGCATTTTTAATAACTTGTGCTGCTTTTTTATGCAGGAATGGCTGAATCTTGTTTCAGTTAGATTGATTGCAGATTCAGGTATCTGGTTATTAGAGTTCTGTCATATTGTAGCCCTGACATCTCAAGCAGACACTTCCTGTTCCTGTCAGTTCTGGAAGGGACCCTTGCTCCCTGAACTCTTCCCTTTGGTGGCTGTTGGAAGAGCTGAGCGGGACGGAGCATGTAGTAGTTCCAGCTGCTGAGCAGCATGAGAAAACACCCTTTGGAGGAGAGATGTAGAGTAGTCAAAATTCACAGAAAAAGTAGGCACATAATAGTTATATTGGTCTCTTGCTTTCTTCCACTCCAGGATAATATTATGACTCTCTAATCCCTTGCTCATTCATATAATCCTCCCACTTCATCTTAGCAGTTGAGTTTGGTAAGAGTTGAGTTGATTCTTTCTAGGGAACATGGGTAGTTTAAGAATGTTCCTGAGATAGAAGTGTGGTTGAGACCTCTCTCTATCTTCATTTTCCTCCTGAGAGTAGGAAAACAATAAAAACATGGTATAAAAGACCCTGGCACTGTAAACAGATTTTCAGTCCCTTTAGGGAGATGGAAATACAGATCAGGTTGTTAGCATCTTTGAGACTAACCATTGTCATCTGAGGGGATTTCTGTTTGAGACCAGTGCAGTAAGGAAAGATTAAACAAATGACAAGAGAACCTAATGTGATTAATTGAGGCAGTGAGTATTATAACATAAGAGAATATAAGATTGAGATATTAATAAGGATGAAGTTAATCTTCATTCAGTGACAGTACACTTTAACCGGGGTGACCTGTCATTTCTCAGGGGAAACTTCATTTCTGTCCTTAAGAAAAGTATATGTCTTGTAAGCGGAGCGAAGGGATGAGCTAGCTCTCTAGTTTATGTGTATTTCCCTGGCACGGAGGAAGTGGCTACATAAAAAATCTCTTTCTGAACATCGAAGACCTCTTTTGTTTGTTCATGGTAAGTGGTTGTGATCTGTGTGACTGCAGCTCCCCTGGGACTGCCCAGGCTGCCCTTTGTCCCTCTCATGAATGTCCCATCGTAGTAAGACAAGTTACAACAGTGCTTCTCGAGTCTATATCATGGATATAAGGGCCAAAGTCTCCTTTTAATCACTTCCACAATGTTCAATCATTCAAAAGCATAGCAGTGATTGTCAAGGAATGAGAACAAACAGGCACAGCATAAACAGGTTGGTAAAACTCAGTAATGCTTTAAACTTGTGCATCTTTTCTGGTTCCATAAAAGTTCTAGGGTTGTTTTTTCTATGTCTATGAAAAATGGTGTTGGCATTTTGATTAGAATTTCATTAAATTTCTATATCATTTTTTAATAACATGTCCACTTTGATAATGTTAGTTCTAGCTTATCCAGAAATAGTGGACATCTTTCAATGTTATGATATATTTTTCAATGTCTTTTTTTGGAATATTATAATTTTAATTTTAGAGATATTTCACTTCCTTGGTTAGTTTAATTCCCAGGTTTCTGATTTTTCTTGATGCTATTAAGAGGCATGCTATTGTTATCTTGATTTCTTTCTCAGGGCACTCATTAAATCTATACAGAAATTATTTTTGTGATTTGACCTTGAAACATGCTATTTTGCTGTATTTGATAACTAGTTCCAAGAATCTTTTTGTGGAGACAAATTTCTTAACAATTCATTCTTCTTTTACCCCTGAACAGTTCAGTTTTCATTAATGCCATATTTGTGGTCAGTAATATCATATTGTTATATATCTTTATGAAAGCTGTAATCACCAAAACTTGAAGTTCATACAAGTTAGAGATATGAGTGTAATTTTTAAAAAGAGAAACAAAAGTTGAGTACACACGTATATTCACAAAGGAGCATAATCAGAATGCAAAAATGATGCAAATCTCCTGAGCCTGTTATCACATAAAAGTGTTTTCTGATTATGAAGGAATGACTTCAATTTAGTGTTTGAATAATATTCTCCTAGTTGTCATGCAATATTCATAATGATTATGCTATAAGGAATTTCCCATTGTTAGAGTAGAATAAAACATATTGGAGAGCTTCTTAACTTTCTTTAATTAAAAAAATTCTTAATGACGGAAGGATATTTCTTTGCTTTTCTTAAAAGAGTGGGATGCATTTTACTGTGATCATGGTCTCATGAGTAATGGTCTTGGCTTCAAATATTATGCATGTAAGTCTCACTTAGGTAGCTGGGTATGAAGGGAGTTGAGTAACACAGGAAACAGTAATGAAAGGCTACAGGAGATGTGTTTAGTCACAATGGAGAAGTATTTCTCAAGGTATATGGAAATCATATTTGAGTACATGTGAACATTAAAGTTCAAAATATAAATTGAGTGCAGAGAATCTTCCTGTTTTGTTTTTATTCTGTTTTGTTTTGCAAAAGGTGTCCGAGCAATGTGGAAGCCTGTAATCTAACCAGGGTCTCAGAGTTCCTTCTCCTGGGCCTCTCAGATGGTCCAGAGCAGCGGCTCCCCCTCTTTGCTTTATTCCTGGCCATGTACCTGGTCACAGTCCTCGGGAACCTGCTCATCGTCCTGGCAGTCAGCGCGGACTGCCACCTCCACACCCCCATGTACTTCCTCCTCCCCAGCTTGTCCTTGATGGACGTCTGTTTCAACTCCACAACGATCCCAGAAATGACTGCGGGCATCCTAACTCCGCGCAGAAGCGTCTCCTATGCGGGCTGCCTGACACAGATGTCTCTCTTCCTCCTATTTGGATGCATGGATAACATGCTTCTGGCTGTGATGGCCTATGACCGGTTTGTGGCCATCTGCCACCCCCTGCATTATTCAGTCTTCATGAGCCCCCACGTGTGTCTTCTCTTAGTGTTGATGTCTTTTTTATTTAGCCTTTTGGACTCACTTCTGCACAATTTTATTGCCTTACAGTTTACTTACTTCAAAAATGTGGAAATTGCCAATTTCTTCTGTGATGCTTCTCAGGTTTTTATTCTTGCCCACTCTGATACTCTCATCAGTAACCTTGTCAGGTATTGTGTTGTCTCCTTCGTTGTTTTCCTTCCTATCTCTGGGATATTTTTTTCTTATCTTAAAATTGGCTTTACCCTTTCAAGAATCCCATCATCAGATGGGAGGTACAAAGCCTTCTCCACATGTGGGTCTCACCTGTCCGTTGTTTGCTTATTTTACGGTACAGGCTTTGGAGTGTACATTGCTTCACTTGTGTCACCTTCACCCAGAAATGGTGCAGTGGCCTCGGTGATGTACACCGCTGTGACCCCCATGCTGAATCCCTTCATCTACGGCCTGAGGAACAGGGACGTGAAGAGTGCCCTGAGGAGGCTCCACAGCAGAGCAGTTTAATTTCATGGCCATGACACCATGTGCAATGCATGTTGGGAGAAGCAGTAAGAGTAAACATCTAGGTGTGCAAATGATGCCTCATTGTTCACGTTATTTTTGTGTTATGAATTTAACCCTACATTGTCTTCTACTAGCATGGTGGTAACTAGCATTGGGTGAGGGCAGCACGGAAGTATTTTTACATTGTAGAAACATTCCACCTCAGAGAATGAAAAATTTATGGGGGATGAATGACACTGACGGACCCACAACCACGTGAAACGACATTTATGCCATCGAACTATTCACTTGGAAACAGTGGATGTGGTACTTGAGGTACGTTTTGTCACAGTAAACAATGGTCGTAGAATAAGATACCTCTTTGAAAACATGATCCAGACACAGAAAGATGAGTACTGCATGTTGTTTCTCAGATGGGGGAACTGAACAAAGTCATCCTGAAATAAGGTAGGTAGAAGTGCTAGTTAGGTGGATTAGGGAGGAATAAAGGTTCTTCGATGTGATAAATGCTGGCTTTATGCATTGAGGTAAATACCGCTCTGAATCATATTAACATATACAAGGTGCTTTCACTTTGTTAAAATTATGCAAAATTATTCTTCTTTAAGGCTGAATATATACATAGTATTTGTAATATAACATATAACATAATAGTACAATAATATAGTACAAATAAAATATATGTACTATAATACTATATTATATGTGGTATACAATGATATAAGCATACATAATGATATAATAGGTGCATGCATATTATATAATATATTATATTTTATAAAATATAAAATATATGATATATTATTACATATAAATATATTTAATACTATTACATACAAATATATGATATATTGTTACATATGAATATATTTAATAAATATATATAGTATATTGTTATACATAAAATTAGATATCATATATCACATATTTTATATGGGCATGCATATATTATATTACATTATATATGATATAGTATATATTATTTTATAAAATGTATAATTATAATTATACCAAAACCAGAGAAAGACCCAACCAAGAAAGAACTACAAACCAATCACCCTAATGTATATAGATGTAATGATACTTAATAAAATATTCACAAATAGAATGCAGCAAATCTTCAAGAAAATTATACACCACAACCAATTCGATTCATTCCAGGAATGCAGGGATGGTTCAATATTTGCAAATCAATTAATGTTATACAAAATATCAATAGAACCAAAGACAATAAACACACGACCATCTCAACAGATGCAGAAAAAGATTTCGACAAAGTGCAACATGCATTCATGTTAAAAACTCTACAGAAAGTAGGAATAGATGGTCTTAATCTCAATCTGATCAAAGCCATGTATGACAAACCAACAGCCAACATCATAGTAAGTGGACGAAGCTGAAACCTTTTACTTTAAAACAGGAACAAGACAAGGATGTCTGCTCCCACCACTCCTGTTCAACAGAGTTCTGGGACCATTAGCCAAAACAATCAGACAAGAGAGAGAAATAGAAGGAAGAAGGATAGGAAAGGAAGAAGAAAAACTATCATTATTTGCAGATGACATGATACTTTACATAGAAGACTCCAAAAACCCCACAGAAAGATTTTTTGAAGTAATGGAAACATTCAACAGTGTAGCTGGATACACAGTCAACACCCAAAAATCAATAGCATTCCTATACACAACAACAAACAGACTGAGAGAGAAGTTAAGGAAACCATACATTTCACAATAGCATCCAAGAAATGGAAATATTTCGGAATCAATCTAACAAAAGAAGTAAAAGATCTAGTCAAGGAAAACTACACCACTCTGAAAAAAGAGATCGAGGAGGATTTCAATAAATGGAAAAACATTCCTTGCTCATGCATAGGAAGAACCAACATTGTGAAAATGGCCATATTACCAAAATTGTTGTAGAGATTCAGTGCAATTCCCATTAAACTACTACTAGCATACCTCACAGATCAAGAGAAAACATTCCTAAAATTCATCTGGAAACAGAAGAGACCCATAATAGCAAAAGCAATCCCAGACAACAAGAACATATCAGGTGGAATCACAATCCCTGACCTGAAATTATATTACAAAGCTACTGTAATAAAATCAACCTGGTACTGGCTAAAAAACAGACAAGAAGATCAATGGGACAGACTGGAAGACACAGACACAATCACAAACACACTCAGCCATCTAATCTTTGATAAAGGGGCCAAACAAACTGACTGGAAGAAAGATAGTCTCTTTAATAAAATGGTGCTGGAAAAATTGGTTTGCCACCGGCCAAAGACTAAAAATATATCCAAATCTATCACCATGCTCCAAACTAAAGACAAAGTGGATCACAAATCTCAGTATTAAAACAGAAATACTAAATCTATTGGAAGAGAAAGTAAGTAAAAACCTTGAAGACATAGAGATAGGTAGAGAATTCATGAGCAAAAACCAAACTGCCCATGAAATACTTCAAAGGATCAACAACTGGGAGCTCATCCGATTGAAAAGTTTCTGCACATCTAAAGACATCAACAGCAGAGTAAAAAGAAAACCAACAAATTGGCAAAAAAAATTTTAGATGACTGTCCCTCTGTCACGGTTTTCTGAAATAGGAGCCCACATGTGACATGGGGGATGCTCTGAGTTCACTTACAGCTCTCTGTTACTCAGGAAGGTGAGTGCTGTGGGATTCGTAGTGTTACTCATAGCACAGCAGATCCACAGCCATGCTCAAGAAGTTCTGAGGGAGAGGATGGATGGAGAAAGGACTTTTGTAACCACTTTTCTATCATGAGCACACATGTGAAAGTGGAGAGTGAGAATGGCTGCTTGGATTTCCCACAGTTTTAGCTATGAGTATTTTGAAGTTTGTACTTGATTTTCTTGGGGGATAAACATTTTGGTTGAATTTTCTGTCTTCCCACACTGGTCCTGACTCCCATAGACATCTAATCCACGATAGCACATTTGCCTGTCTCTAAACTGCTTACTCAGCAGCTCAAAAGGGTAGTGAGTGCGGTGATGCAGACGATAACAGCGCTGAGAACCGATACTGAGGGGTTTGGGAAAGGCAGCATCTGAGCGCTGCGCTGCTGCAAACTGTTTGATGTTCACTGTGCAATGTTTCTCAGGCATAAGCTCTTATGTAATTTATTTAACAGTAAAAAAGAGACAGCATTTTGTATAATCTGTTACAGGGCATTGGGTAGAAGGGAGGGAAGCTGTGCTTATATAAGGCTGTGTGATGACACAGGCAGGGTATGTTGGCCGGCAACTGAAGCTCACAGTTCCTTCGACAACCCAAGCACCCACCTCTCTTCCCACCTCCAGGAATGGACCGACCCCTTTCTCACTGAGCTCTGCTCTTTGGGGTTCCAAGCAGATCACAGGACAAAGGAGAGGTGACCCCTGCTGCATTCTCTAGAGAGAATTTCTGAGATTAGAAGCAAAGATCAAAGATAGAGAAGGTGCACAAAGATTAGTACTTGTCTCACTCTCCTTCCACACTCCAGGCTGGTCTAGAAGCTGTCCACATGGCCCCCTAATCTTTTATTCATTCTTTTCAATCTCAAGAAGAGAAAGTAACTCAGGGTGGGATTTCATTCCTGCCTAGGAAGCTGGAAAGAGTTTAGCATTCCTCAGACAAAAGTCCGTTTAGACTTCTGAACTTCTGCTGGAAGTACTCTGAAGATTTGGAAACAAAGAAAAAGATTTGTGGAGGAAGCGCAGGAACTGACAATTCACTTTGGCTTCCTGTCTCCATCCTTTAGTTCTGCAAAATACACAAAGTTATTTGTCTCTGAGACTCAGCGCTGTCACTGAAGTTAGTTTCTAGTTGGTACAAGTTACTGATTATGGGTGAAGTAGGTAACAAGGGCTGCTCCTGTTATTGATGAGTGGTAGATGTATGAAGCTATGTGCAATCTAGGTATTATTAATAGAACTAATAATAAAATACTCAATTTCATGTTGTTCAAATAAACTACCTATAATCTGCAATTATCATTTTTATTTTTCTATATGGACCCCCTTTTTGGTATTTGTATCGTGATATGCACGTGTTTGGAAGAGACTGACTTTCTTTCATTTCTTTGTCCTCAGATCCTATCTCATGCCTAGTGTGCAGAAGAAATTAACAGTGAAAGTCTCAAATGTTGAATAGACCCTTCCTTGACTCCCAATAATTGGAAGACCTCAGGGATATTATTAATTTATATTTTAAAAGTAATATGATATATTTTGTAGGATTGATTTTATTCAGAAAAATGTGATTGATAGTGAAATTGAGTATACCTCAGTTGTTGGATTTCAAACACATCCTCCAGCCACGGACTATCTGGTAATTTTCTCTTATGCACTATGATGAGAAGAATAAGAATTTTGAGAGAATATTGTCATAATAATGAATTAAAAATAATATCGTACATTTTTATCTGGTAAAATAGTTCTGAAGTGAAACTGTTTAAAGTAGCTGTGTGTCCTTCACAGAGACACTTAAGTCTACATGCGTACATAAACTACTAACATTTCAGCACAATAGCTGTTGTGTTCTGCACTAATTAGTGTATCACTACATAATTTAAGATTTTAAAGAAAACTATTTATGGATTATAAATCCATATTAAGTATATTTTAGGTATGAGTGAACGTTAACTGTTGTGTCACAAAAAGTAAGAAATGATGAACTGATTGGCTTAGTATAGTTCTGGTTGTAACTAAATGGATTTACTGAAAAAAAAATCTTAGCTGTAAGCAGCATTATCCAGTAGCCTGAGTGGAATAAAATGCAAAAGCAGGACATCTCATTCCATTTCTTCAGAAGTGTTCCAGTCATTGCCTTATATTAAATCTGTTTCTTTAGTGATCACTGGTTAATACATCCTTTGTACCAGGAGTGGCTCTAGAGAAACAGAACTGTGATGATGAAAATCTTTTATAGCTTTAGTGGTTCCTGGATTTGACTCTCTAAGAGATTCCAGAGTCTGTCCTTTGATATTATGAATAGTAGTGATAATTCTTGTTGTGAACTGTTTAAAGTAATGCATAATGTAAATCCATTTGATCATCCCAATCACCACTTGTGAGCTGTGAGGAATGCAGTGACTCCATATGTGACACTTTTGAGTATTTTGGCACAGTGAGATATATAAATGTGTTGGCTGGTTGCTATGAGCATCTCTGGACAAGCTAGTGAGGAAAATAATGAGGTAAAATATGCATAGAAAATCTAAAGCCTTCTAACTGTGAGAACAAATTAATAAAGGAAAATAACAAGGTCAAATATTCAAATTCCAGACTCTGTACACACATAAAGAGTCTATAACTTTCTAAGTGTGCACTGAAAGCAAATGATATGTCCTTTATCCACATGGCTGAGAGTGCAGAAAATCAAACACAAGCCCTCACAATTCAACTGGCTTTCCACATGCTTAATACTAACCATGTTTATCACCATGCACTAAACTAAAGTAAACGTGGATCAAACATCTAAATATTAAAACAGAAACACTACATCTACTGGAAGAGAAAGCAGGCGGAAATCTTGAGGCCATAAGGGTTGGCAGAGTTCATGAACAAAACCCAAACTTCACAGGAAATACTTCGAAGGGTCAATAAACGGACTGACTCAAAGAGATTTCTAGGAAATCAAAACTTCCCTTGAAAGCTTGCAAAACCGCTTGAATGAAGCTGAAGATAGAATTTCAGATCTTGAAGACAGCATGGCAAGTAGCAAGCATGAAAGGAAGGATCTCTTAAAGTCATGAAGGATCCAGGAAAAATCAATCCAACAGCTGCAAGATGAGGCAAAAAGAAATAATATCCAAGTAATAGGAGTCAGTGAAACAGCAGAGGCAATACAAATCACATAAAAAGAATATTTGCAGCTATAATAGCAGAAAAGTTCCCAACCAAAGTAAAGATACTGAAGTGCAGTAAACGAGGCATATAGAACTCTAATGAGCCATAACCCAAACACAACCACACCCAGACATATAATAGTCAAGACCTCAGATATCCAGCAAAAGAACACAATATTTAAAGCTGTTAGAGAAAGGAAACAGATCACCTATAAAGGAAAGCCCATTAGAATTACTGTAGACTTCTTAACAGAAACCATGAAATCAAGAAGAGCTTGAGTGAGGTATTACAGATTCTGAGACAAAACAGCTTGCAACCCAGACTGATGTATCCTGCAAAACTATCCTTTAAATTCAATGGAGGAATAAAATATTTCCATGACAAAGAACAAATGAAGAACTTCACGAGTGCCAAACCAACATTACAGAAAGTACTAAAAGATATTCTAGACAGAGAAAAAAGAAACAACAATCTCAAGAACAACAATAGAAAGGAACCCTCAAGCACAACAAGCAAGAAAAGAGATAGCAAAAGTAGGAAAGCAACAAGTAAACAGCATGACAAGAAGCCAACATATAACAGTTATAGCCATTAATGTAAATGGCCTCAATTCACCAATCAAAGGCAACAGACTGGCAGAGTGGATAAAGAAACAAAATCCAAAAATATGCTGTATACAGGAAACATATTTTACTAGAAAGGAAATCAACAGACTGAAAGTTAAAGGATGGAAAACAATTCTCCATGCAACAGGTACCTAGAAAAAAGCAGTGGTAGCTAGTATCTTTGCACACAATGTAAACTTCAAACCAAAAACAATCAAAAGAGATAAAGAAGGCCATTACATACCACTGAGGGGAAAGCTGCAAGAGGAACAGATAACAATCCTCAACATATATGCACCAAATACTGGAGCACTAAACTGTATAAGTTAAATTTTAACAGACATGAAAAACCAAATAATTAATAAGTCTATTGTAATAGGAGACCTATATATCCCTTTGATGAAAAGAGACAGGTCAACTGGACAAAAACTCAGCAAAGAAATAACAGACCTGAAACAAAGTTGGGAACAAATGGACATAGCAGGTGTACACAGAGTGTTCCACCCCCCAGTATGGAAACACACATTTTTCTCAGGTGCACATGGGTCTTTCTCTAAAATAGACCACATTCTAGCCCTTAGAGCACATCTATCTAAATGCAAAAGAATTGAAATTATCCCATGCATATTATCTGACCACAGTGCAATGAAATTGGAAATTAATGACAAAGGGAACTCCAAAAACCCCATAAACACGTGGAAACTAGACAACAACCTCCTGAATAATCAATGGGTCACACAAGAAATTAAAGAAGATATTAAAAATACCTACAATCAAATGAAAATGCAAATACAACCTACTGGAATCTGTGGGGTACAATGAAAGCAGTCCTTAGAGGGAAATTTATAGCACTGAACTCACATATAAAGAAAACAGAAAGAGACCAAATAAATAGCCTAACACTACACCTTAGACTTCTAGAGAAAGAAGAAGAAGCCAAACCAAAAGTCCAAAGAAGGGAGGAGATTATAAAACTCAGGGCAGAAATTAATGTAATTGAGATCAAGAAAACACTAGAAAAAATAAGTGAATCAAAGAGTTGTTTCTTCAAAAGAATAAATAAAATTGATAAACCCCAGGCCAATCTTATCAATAAAAGAAAGTACTGACATTCATGCAATAAGGAATGAAAAGGATGAAATCACTACTGATCCCACAGAAATTCAAAAGATAATTAATACCTACTTTGAAAATCTTTAATACCATGGGATAGAAAAACTCAGAAGAAATGGACAGATTCCTAGAAATGTATGAATTATCAAAATTGAATCAAAAAGATACAAAAGTCCTGAACAACCCAATATCAATTAATGAGATTGAGAATGACATTAAAAACTTACCAACAAAGAAAAGCCCAGGCCTTCATGGATTCACACCAGAATTCCATAAAACATTCAGAGATTTATAACCAACACTCTTCAAACTCTTCAATGAAATTGAAAAGGAAGCAATTCTCCCTAATTCATTTCTGAAGGCAAGTATTATACTGATACTAAAACCAGAGAAGGACCAACCAAGAAAGAGAATGATAGGCCAATCTCCCTAATGTACACAGATGCAAAAATAGTCAATAAAATACTAGCAAATAGAATGCAGCGAATCATAAGGAAAATTATACACCATGCCCAGGTTGGATTCATTCCAGGAATGCAGGGATGGCTCAATATTCACAAATCAATTATTGCAATACACCATATCAATAGAGTCAAAGACAAAAACCACATGATCATCTCAATAGATGTGGAAAAACCTTTTGATAAAGTCCAACATGCATTCATGCTAAAAACCCTAGAAAAAATAGGAATAGATGGCCTTTGCTTCAATCTGATCAAAGCCATCTATCACAAACTAGCAGCCAACATTATACTAAATGGACAAAAACACAAAGCTTTCAGTTTGAAGTCAGGAACAAGACAAGGATGTCCACTGTCGCCACTCTTATTCAACACAGATCTGGAAGAATTAGCCAGAGCAATTAGACAAGAGAGAGATATAAAAGGAATAAGGATAGGAAAGGAAGAAGTGAAACTATCGCTATTTGCAGATGACATGATACTTTACATGGAAGATCCCAAAGACTCCACAAGAAGACCTTTGAATTAATTGACAAATTAAGCAGAGTAGCTGGATACAAAGTCAACACCCAAAAATCAATAACATTCCTATACACAAACAACAAACAGACTGACAGAGAAATTAAGGAAACCATACTTTTTACAATATCATCCAAGAAATTGATATATTTAAGAATCAATCTAACAAAAGATGTAAAAGATTTATTCAATGAAAACTACAGCACTCTGAAAAAAGAGATAGAAAAGGATTTCAAAAAATGGAAAAGTATCCCCTGCTCATGGTTAGGAAGAACCAACATTGTGAAAATGGCCATACTAACAAAACTATTGTACAGATTCAATGCAATTCCCGTTAAACTACCATCAACATACCTCAGATCGAGAGAAAACAAGCCTTAAGTTCATCTGGAACCAGAAGAGACCCAGAATAGCAAAAGCAATTCTGGGCCACAAGGTAAAGTCAGGTGGAATCACAATCCCTGACCTGAAATTATACTGCAAAGCTACTGTAATAAAATCAACCTGGTACTGGATCAAAAACAGACCTGAGGATCAATGGAACAGACTGGAAGATGAATCCAGAACGAAAAACACACTGAGCCACCTAATCTTTGACAAAGGGGCCAAACACACTCACTGGAAGAAAAATAGCCTCTTTAATAAATGGTGCTGGAGAAATTGGCTTGCCTCTTGCCAAAGACTGGAAATGGACCAAGTCTAGCACCATGCACCAAACTCAAGTCAAAATGGATCACAGAAGTCAATATTAAAACACAAACTCTAGATCTATTGGAAGAGAAAGTCAGTAAAAATGGTGAAGACATAGTAGTAGAGAGAGAGTTCATGAACAAAAATGAAGCTGCAAGGGAAACACTTCGAAGAATCAATAATTGGGACCTCAACCTACTGAAAAGTTTTTGCACATCTAATGCAATCACCAGCAAAGTAAAAAGTAAATCCTCAAATTGGGAAAAAATCCTAGCTGGCTGTCCCTGGGAGAAAGGATTTCTATCTAGAACATACAAAGAATTAAAAAACATGAACCTATCCAAATTCAAAGACCCAATCCTGAAATGGGCAGCTGAGATGAATACACACTTCTCATATAAAGAAATACAAATGACAAATAAATATATGAGAAAATATTCTACATCTTTAGTGATTTGAGAAAAGCAAATCAAAACATCATTGAGATTTCATCTTACTCCTGTAAGATTGGCCAGCATTAAGAAATCATCCAATAACAAATGCTGGCCAGGCTGTGGAGAAATAGGGACTCTACTACACTGCTGGTGGGAATGCAGACTGGTGAAACCACTGTGGAGATTGGTTTGGAGATTCCTTAGCAAACTAGGTCTAGAGGTCTAATTCAATCCAGATATTCCCCTTCTGGGTATTTCCCCAGAATATCTGAAAACATCATATCACTGTTATATATGTGCACCCATGTTTATAGCAGCACAATTTGTAGTAGTTAAATCGTGGAAGCAACCCAAGGTCCATCCACAGAGGACTGGATAAAAAGTTGTAGCATTTTTATTTATTTATTTATTTATTTTTTATTTTTTAAAAAATAAAAGCACAAAAACATATTAACAAACAGACACAAATTAGCATAAAAATACTACAATCACAACTGATCTACAGACAAGGTGACATGATCACAACAGTGGTTATTGCTTTATCCACTGATATCTTCGAAGTGTGTATATATGAACCCAGATACACACATGCAAAATTGGTCAGACAATTAATTCTCTTAACAACAGAAAAACACAAAAAACAAAAAACCAAAGACAAAAAAAGCAAAAAAAAAACCCAAAAAACCCAAAACAACAACAACAACAACAAACCACCAATAGTTGCTGCTTTGCATATTGATATCTTCGAAGTGTGTGTTCAGGACAACACATACAGACATGCAAGATTGATCAAATAACCCGTCATCAATTATTCCTTAGCATTAAGTGATATAATACAATAGTAGAACCGTGTTAGCCCTCTTGCATATATGTATATTCGTATATACATACATACATTTTTTATCTCTTTCTTTTCTCCTTTCCCTCGTCCCATCTGTTCTTTGTTTTAGACCAGATTTCCTTCATGTCTCTTAGTTTATATTCCCACCCTCAGGTTCTTACACCAGTGATACAATACGTTGCCTGCACATGTACCGCTGATTTATTTCACTTATGAGTATGGACTCCAGTTTTGACCACTTGCCTACCAAGTCCCCAAAACTGTCTTTCTTTATAGCTGAATAATATTCCATTATACAAAAATGCCACAATTTTTAAATCCAGTCTTCTGTGGATGGACACTTGGGTTGCTTCCACATTTCAGCTATTACAAATTGTGCTGCTATAAACATGGGTGCACATATATCAGAGTGATATGATGTTTTCAGATCTTCTGGGAAAATACCCAGAAGAGGAATAGCTGGTTTGAATGGAACCTCTAGACCTAGTTTCTGGAAAAATCTCCAAACGGCTCTCCACAGTGGTTACATTAGTCTGCATTCCCAGCAGAACTGTAATAGAGTCCCTATTTCTCCACAGCCTCGCCAGCATCTGTTATTGGATGACTGTTTCATACTGGCCAGTCTTACTGGGGTGAGATGAAATCTCGATGTTGCTTTTATTTGCATTTCTCGAATGACTAAGGATGTGGAACATTTTCTCATATATTTATTTGCGATTTGTATTTCTTTGTCTGAGAAGTGTGTATTAATCTCAGATGCCCATTTCTTGATTAGTCTTTGAATGTGGACAGGTACATGTTTTTTAATTCTTTGTATGTTCTCGATAAAAGACCTTTGTCTGAGGGACAGCCAGCTAGGATTTTTTCCCAATTGGTGGGTTTTCTTTTTACTTTGCTGGTGATTTCTCTAGATGTACAAAAACTTTTCAGTAGAATGAGGTCACAATTATTGATTCTTTGAAGTGTTTCCCTTGCAGTTTCATTTTTGTTCATGAACTCTCTGCCTACTCCTATGTCTTCAAGATTTTTACCTACTTTCTGTTCCAATAGAATTAGAGTTTCTGTTTTAATGTTGAGGTCTGTGCTCCATTTTGACCTGAGTTTGGTGCATGGTGATAGACTGGGGTCTATTTTCAGTTTTTGGGAAGAGGCAAGCCAGATTTCCAGCACCATTTATTGAACAGGCCTTCTTTGTTCCAGTGGATTTGGTTGACCCCTTTGTCAAATATTAGGTATTAGGTAGCTGAGTGAGTTTTTCGTTATGGTTGCATCTTCCAGTCTGTTCCATTGATCCTCAGGTCTGGTTTTTAGCTAGTACCAGGTAGATTTTATTGCAGTAGCTTTGTAGTATAATTTCAGGTCAGGGATTGTGATTCCACCTGACTTGTCCTTATTGCCCAGGATTGCTTTTGCTATTCTTGGTCTCTTGGCATATTTTCTCTAGATCTGTGAGGTATGTTAACGGTAGTTTGATGGGATTTGCACTGAATCTATACAACCATTTTGCTGGTATGGCCATTTTTACAATTGTAGTTCCTCGTAACCATGAGCAGGGTGTGTTTTTCCATTTATTGAAATCCTCTTCAATCTCCTTTTTCAGAGTACTGAAGTTTTCACTGAATAAATCTTTCACATTCTTTGTTAGATTGATTCCTAAGTATTTCAATTTCTTGGTTGCTATTGTAAAGGGTATGTTTTCCTCAATTTCTCTCTCAGTCTATTTGTTGTTCGTGTATAGGAATGTTATTGATTTTTGGGTGTTACCTTTGTACCCGGTTACATTGCTGAATTTGTCAATTAATTCCAGGAGTTTTCTTGTGGAGTTTTTGGGGTCCTACATGTGTAGTATCATGTCATCTGCAAATAGTGATAGTTTGACTTCTTCCTTTCCTATTCTTATTCCTTTTATTTCTCTCTCTTGTCTGATTGCTCTGGCTAGTGCTTCCAGAACTATGATGAATAGGAGTGGTGACTATGAATATCTTTGTCTTGTTCCTGACTTTAAAGTGAAAGTTTTCATTTTATGTCCATTTAGTATGATGTTGGCTATTGGTTTATTGTAGATGGCTTTGGTCAGATTGAGGTAGAGGCCATCTATTCCTATTTTTTCTAACCTTTTTAAGATGAATGCATGTTGGACTTTATCGAAAGCCTTCTCTGCATCTATTGAGATTGTCATGTGGTTTTTGTCTTTGACTGTTTTAATATAGTGTATTACATTAACTTATTTGCGAATATTGAGCCATCCCTGCATTCCTGGAATGAATCCTACCTGTTCGTGGTGTGTAATTTTCCTTATGATTCGCTGTAATCTATTTGCCAGTATTTTGTTGAGTATCTTTGCATCTATGTTTATTATCGAGATTGGCGTGTAGCTCTCTTTCTTGGTTGGGTCTCTGGTTTTGTTATCAGTATACTACTTGCCTCCAGAAATGTGTTGGGGAGAGTTGCCTCCTTTTCGATTTCATTGAAGATTTTGAGGAGTGTTGGCATTAGATCTTCTCTAAATGTTTTATGGAATTCTGCTGTGAATCCATCAGGGCCTGGGCTTTTCTTTGTTGGTAAGTTTTTAATGACGTTTTCAATCTAATTAATTGATATTGGGTTCTTTAGGGTTTTTACGTCTTCCTGATTCAATTTTGGCAATTTGTACCTTTGTAGGAATTTGTCCATTTCTTCTGTATTTTCTATCCTACGGGAATACAGATTTTCAAAGTAGGTATTAATGATCTTTTGTATTTCTTTTGGATCTGTAGTGAGTTCATCCGTTTCATTCCTTATTGCATGAATTTATATCTTTCCCTTCTTTTTTTGATAAGGTTGGCTATGGGTTTATCAATTTTATTTACTCTTCTGAAGAACCAACTCTTTGATTCACTAACTTTTTGTAGAGTTTTCTTCATCTCAATTGCATTAATTTCTGCCCTGAGTTTTATAATCTCCTCTCTTCTTTGGGCTCTTGGTTTGGCTTGTTGCTCTTTTTCTAAGAGTTTGAGGTGTATCATTAGGTTATTTATTTGCTCTCTTTCTATTTTCTTTCCATATGATTTCATCGCTATAAATTTCCCTCTGAGGACTGCTTTCATTGCATTCCACAGATTCCGATAGGTTGTACTTGCCTTTTCATTTATTTGTAGGTAATTTTTAATTTCTTCTTTAACTTCTTGTGTGACCCACTGGTTATTCAGGAGGTTGTTGTGTAATTTCCACGTGTTTATGTGGTTTTTGCAGTTCACTTTGACATTAATTTCCAATTTTATTTATTTTTTATTTATTTTTTATTTTTTTATTTTAGAAACATAAAAGTACAAAAACCTATTGA
>PVLD010024029.1:0-26258 GCA_004027595.1 Dinomys branickii | reverse complement strand
TCTGATGCAATCGTTTCATAACTTGCAGGTATGTGATTTCCTGGTTCCCCTGTATCCTCACATTCAAAACTTGTTCTGGGTGGGGTTGAGTTTTGAGACTGCGTTTTGTTCCTCTGTTTTCCCATTTTTGGGTATCAGATTCAAAATGTGGAGCTATAAATTGCACAGACAGTTCAGCAGGCAAAGGTCTGCTGCAGAGACTGCTCCAATGGTTACTTCTCTTTGGGAGAATGTCCCTTAAGCTGTCTGCTGAGATTTCCGCTTCTACTCCCTACCCCAAGACCTGGCCGGGGCGAATAATCAGCTCGCCACCCCAGGATTCTTGCAGATAGGCCACTCAGGTGTTCCTCCCTGGGTGGAGCTCCTTCCCCCCTCACAAAACCCGTTGGGGCGCCTAAGTAAGTCTTCCCACCCGGGAGATCCCGCAGTCCTTGAAGCTGCTTTGATGTCTCTCGCTGGGCTGAGCTTCTTCCCGATTCAGGAAAAACCGGTTAGAGCGCGTACTTAACTCACCCTGTGATCGTGCAGACAGGAGTGCCGTTCAGATGTTTTTCCCTGGATGGAGATTTTCCCCGACTCAGAAATCCCGCCGGCCGGTCGCTGTTGCTCCAGTTCGCGCAGTGCTGGCTGCGGGGTGGGGTTCTAAGCGGGATCCCGGAGCGCTGCCCAGTTTGGTGCAGTTTGTCCCAGTCGCGCGTTCTCTGTTGGGTTCAGGAGCTGAAGCCGTTCTTCCCTCCACACTCATTCTCTCGGCTGGTCATCTTCCCGGAAGTCCTTATTTTTGTCTTCATATTGCTATATTTCATTGTTTGGGTGGTAATCCTCTGGGAGGTTCTCTCTCTGCTGCCTACCCGGTCGCCATCTTCCCGGAAGTCCTCTACTTACCACTTTTAGAGATTCTTGACAGATTTCTTATCATTGAGATAGGAGATATACTTAAATTGCTTTATTTTGTATATGTGAAATTAGACAACTTAGAAATATTCTGTAAACTTGAAAATGTTAGAGTGTGTCACCTTTTTTTTGATGGTTGCTGTTATCATTTCCATGCATAAGGAAAGTGAATCTGCCTTCCAGGTCTTACTGTTTGTAGGTAAACTGATACAGAGAAACAAAGCTAGCACATCTAGAGGGGCCTAGCTTGTTCTAGGAATGGGAATGCTTTTATGGGGAGTGTACTAACTTTAATTTCAGTGAAACTGATATTTTTAAATGGCTCAAAAATTGTGAATGAAAGAGAAAACATCACAGAAACTATAAAAATGATACATAATTTTAAAACAAGATGATAGGAAATCAATAATGGTTGTTCTATTACTTACTGTTATCTTGAAAGTAGTTGCTCACATTATCAATATAGACATGCAAGATTGATCAAACAATTAAGCATTAACTGTTTCTTTCAATCAACCAATAAAATTAGTACAATTAGCTATCTTATGTGTTTATAATATATACTATATATATATATATATATATATAGTATATATTTACCTTCCTTGTGTCTTTCTTTTCTTTTTCCCTCATCACAGTTGTTCTGTCCTATTAAGCAGTTTCTTTCCCCTTTGCATATCTATTCTACCCTTCAGTTTTATTTACTCTTTCAAGTTCTTACACTAGGTAGGCACTGTTTTTGTTTTTGTTCTTTTTAAAATAAAAAAATCAGAGGTAAGGAAGTATGTGGTCTCAATTCTATGGAAAGTTTTACTTTTAAAATAAAAATGTCATAGTATAACTAGAAAAGGTTGATCTTTTGCTAAATTATTCATAAAGGAAAGTAACACAATTTTCTCCACTCACACTGTCACCAAATTAATGCTTGGTCCTATTATTTATTCAGGGTGAACATGGAAAAATGTGTATCTGACTATCAGATGTCTCTGACTCATGTGGGTTTCTGAGACCTCAGTGCTCTGCTTTGTCTTTCCTATTTTCATACATGGCACATACTTATTTCCTGTACATCTGTGCCATGGAAATTATAACATATATCCTTATAATGTTTTGAAGGCATGACTTTAAATTAGTACTTAACAATACCTAAATAATTACATGAAAAAATAAAATGTAAATTATAAAAAAATAAAAATAAATCATGAATGAATTATTAATATGATATAATGCCCTGCCTTTTCTAACATTCTCCGTTGAAGGCTGAATTTTATTGTCCTTATTACTATTGTTGCTCACAATTTCACAAAATTTTATACAATAGTTTAAATAGAACCCTTTTTATAAAGATGTTATAATGCATGAGAATAGCAGTATTGCCTTAACTTTTAAACATTTGATGTTACAGTTAATTTTTGCCTCAGTGGCTTACATGGTAGGAACCATGAGGAAAGATTTGACCTTAGTCTGTCACCTTGGTTACTTAATCATATTCTTTGTTTATTTTTATTGCTCTGCCTGGCTTGAGCTCCTACAAGGCAGGAATCAGGTCTTCCTCAGAGGTCATTACTATTGCACTGTAGACCATTAAATATATACACCGTAAATAAATGAATACATGAATGAATGGTTGTGGGAATTGTTGGTCATTCAATTATGTTTTAAGTACTTCTTTCAGAGAGTATTTGGAGCAACTTGTAGAGTGCAGTGAGACTGGCAGTTTATCATTATATTTCCCTTTGATTGAAAGTATGGTAACCCTGAACACAATGAGATATCTCAGAAAACATAAAATGGAAACATTTATAACAAAGAATTGGAAAGGAATTGAATTAGAAAAGGACACATTGGGTTTAAAATGAACAGTGTGATACTAGACTTTGTAAAGGAAAAAAAGTCTGTGGGTTGGTTTACCATTCTTTAAAAATACCTCACATTCTCTTGTCATTCTCCTTGCAAGAATGTGCCATCCCTTCTACTCTTCATCATCTGGCAAACCCAACCTAACAAATTCTGCCTACCCTTCAAAACATGTTTGCAAGCACTTCTGTTTCTTAAAGCTTTGGTTATTTCCCAATTCCACGTGACCTTTCATCTTCTAGATTGTTAACTTTAACTCCTCAGTTATATCCTTTGTAATAAACATCTGAACATATCTAAAGTTGATATTTATAAATTTCTTGATAGTAGGAACAGAGCTTCTTTATTTTGTATGCCTGTACCACTTAGCATATTTGGCCTAGTTATGGATGGAGATATATATATGTGTGTGTGTATGTGTGTAAATTTATATAAACATTTATATTATATATATAAATTTGTTATTGGTTGTCCCAACACCAAGGATAATCAAAAGAATGCAATTATAAAACTTTCAGAAGAAAGCATTTAAAATGCCTTGAGAAATAGAACATGTATGTAGCACTCAAGGTACTATTTTAAGTGGACAGCTGTAGTTTAGAATGATTGTTGACCAATTACGTTGCACTAGCTGGCACCTAAAGATCTATTTTGATGAATTTAGGAATGTGTGGTAGTGATTGCTGTTGTCTAAATTAATATACTGTTATCCAAAATAAGGTAAAGGCTATCTCTGGATGAAGGAGGGAATAAGGACTAGTAGAAAAGAATTGATTTCAGTTTTGATTAGATGTAAAATTTGTTCTAGCTGAAAAGAACAGAAGAGATGGAATGGTGAAGTTTCTCAAATGGGAGGAATTGACTGAAGTTGAGTTGCTGTGAAAGGATATGGATGTGAGAAAATGAAAGTTGTAGAGAGGCCTTCATGCTTCCTCACGATAGCCCTCTATTGCGCTGGAGGGTGTGCTGCTTTTTCTACTTATACGTGGGTTACACTCGTCCTGCAGAGCCTGTTTCTTTTCCTGCCTCTGATAAAGCTTTGCTACCATTAAAGTAAAAAAAGTTATGGAGCAATGAGCAAAACAATAATTATACCTAGCATTTATCAAGTATTTTTTTGTAGAAGTCTCAAATTTCTACATTTTTAATTACCATGGAGTTAAAAACAAATCATCTTATTTCCTATTCTCTTGTTTTGGGGATCTGGGCATTCGAGAGGTAGAAAGTTACTAATGTTCATGCTTATCCTTACGAAATGCTCACATTTTCAGGCTTTTGAGAGTTTTAGTTTTTATTTTTATGAGAAATTTATGAAAACTTCTAATGGAAATAGTGATGATTCATTAGTATAGTTGAATAAGAAGAGGCATGCTACAATTTTTTAGCTCATTTGTCAGAATGAGGCTGCAGTTCTTAGGACTATGTCAGCTTCTTTGAAAGTATTTTCCTGTATGAAAGGTTACAGACATTGTAAGTTGCTCATTGCTCAAGAAAGGGCATAATTGATGTAAAAGAAAAAAATACTACTTAGCCCAGGTATTACTCAGTAAAAGAGATAATGTTGAGAAAGAATTTTCACTACTGGGTTTGATGAGGCTTGCCCAAATGTTTAAGGAATTTCATAGAAGTATGGAATGTTCTCTTTTTCAGTTAACAGTTCCCAACACTGAACTGTACAGCTTTGCTTTTCAGGTGGAATTTTGATCCTCTTGGGAAGCTTCCCATTGCACAGGATCCCTACTTTTCTTCTCTGAGCATTTGTTCAAAGGAAAGCCTTCACATGGTGCTTGGAGCTCTGAGATTGTGTGACCTTTGCTCTTCGCCTTGACTGATGCTGCCAGTCTCATTTCTAGCAGTAATGGCTTATTTTCTTCTTCCCTTGTACAACAGATTTTGAAGAGACACTCAAATGGAAACAATTTATTTATCAACCAGGCTGTGTGAAATTATACTTTGCTTTGTTGACTTTTTGGGGTCACTTAAGATCTCTAACTTTTTCCCTACTTTAAAAAAAATATGGGAGGGGGTGATAGCTTTAAAAATTTTGGCTTGATCCCAATTTGGTTACAGTGAATTTTATTCTCTGGTTTTAGTTGAGATATTTGGATCATTCTGTAAAATTTAGCTTAACAACAAGAGTTTATTATAAGACACAGAATTTGTAGGTACGCTATTTGGAATAGTAACCAACTTTATACTCAGCATAACTTTTAGGAGACAGCAGTAGGCGTGGTGTAAGAGGGCTAACAGATGATTATTTCTGGTTCTTTGGTAACCACTGTGAGACCACTTATAGACCAGTACTCCTCTTTTTCTTTTACTACCTCAAATTTAACCCTCAAGCTCATTTGAAGAACACCTACTTTGAAGCAACTTTGAAAATTAGGGACCCATGACAGTTTCTGTTTTTCCTTATAATCCTGATGTCATTCGTCATGCCTCACGGTAATGGAGCTTTTAATAGGAGGAACCACATGCCTGGTATTATTTTTCATGGGTACATTAGGATGCTGACACTAGATCTGGCAGAATATTGATGATGGCCTTTGTAAAAGCACAATATGCCCATTTCCCTGTTGATGTTTTTGGACTTAATAATTAACAAGAACCTTAAGGGAAGTCTAACTTCCTGAATAGTTGTTCTTTCCTCCAATTTTAAACTTTCTGTCACAATGCATACTTAATACATACAGATTTGTAGATATGTATATGTGGTGGTGGGTGTTTGTGGGCATAGAGGGCATGCACAATGAGAAGGGGAGATATTATTTATATGATATACAAATTGGAGCATCTTAGGCTGGTTTGTTTCACTTAGTTTGAATTTTTTCATAGGTAAATATGTCTTCATTTTGAAGTGCTATGTAATTAGACTTTAAGCAGTCTTTATAACTATAGGGCTTCTCTCTCTAATATTTTGTCCTGATTAGTGTTTCCCAAATACACTTTGTAGATTTTGCCCTCTAAAACAGTGTTTTTTTAAAATATGATGCATGAAATTCTTGCATCAGAATCACCTGGGGTATTTACTAGACACACAGAAACCTATTTTATTTTATTTATTTATTTTTAATCTCAGGCCTACTCAATCAGATCCTCCAGGAATAGGCCCCAGGAAAATATATTTTTAGCAGTGCATGCTAATGTTCTAGAAGAAGTCATACCACACTCCTCTTTTTAAATGCTCTCTCTCCTAGTCACCATCTGCCTGTTAAATTCTTCTTGTTCATATGCTTTCAAAAGTAAGTTTCCTTCTCTATAAGCATTCATGTTTTTCTCCATTTTTCGAAGTTTTTCTCCTTTATACAATAGTAGGTTCTTCCCTAAATTATTTCAAATTTCTAAAGGATGAAAACCATATCTTGTTCACGCTTATCTGCTTCAGACACCTTTGTCATAGTAAGAACTCAGTAAAATGTAGTGAATGAATGATCTGATTCCAGCCCCAGCATTTTTTCTGTGTAGCAAACTTTTGGGTGTTAGATCATTTTCTTTCTGTTTTACTGTGAGGTATCTTGCAGTCTGTACCTTACGCTGCTCCTGTCGAAGCAGGTTTTCATGACACAATTACTCTTTCTGGCTTTTGTTCACACTCGCTCTCTCGCTCCTCTGGTGATACAATACCCTTGATGCAGAAGCACTCGGGTTTCACTTTTGTATACCCTTGTCTGACTTGACTGGGACTGTTTCCAAGTATACTACACAGATCTTTGCTTCTTTGCTCTGAGAAATGGAAGAAGCAGCAGTCCGTTTTCTGCCTTTGAGAGAAATCTTTTTACTTGTTATCAGTATGAGTGTGGGTCATGTTAAACATCTCTTTGAATAGTATTGGAAATTAAATTGCCTAACAATGGGCAGAAAAAATGTCATGGAAAAATTTAGAAACCATCTTATTTTTAAAATAGACAGAAATATATTTCTTACCATTTTGGAAGCTGGAAAGTCTAAGATCAAGGTGCCAGTGTCTGAAAAGGACCTTTTGCTATGTCCTCACGTGGTGGAAAGTAGAAGAGCAAAAGGGCCGCACACTCCTTCAGGCTCTTTTATAAGGGCATTTAATCCCATTCATTGGAAAAATTTTTATCCGAATATGGTGGCACATGCCTTTAATCCCAGCACTCAGGAGGCTGAGGCAGGAGGATCATTTTGAGTTCGAGGCCAGGCTGGGCTACCAACTGACCTGAAAGCCAGCCTAAACTGCATAGTGAGACCCTGTCAAAAAAAAAAAACAAAAAAAAAAAAGAAAAGGTTTTTATTAGTACATGTTTGTAGTACATAATGATTACATTCATCATGGGGAGTTGGTGACATCTTTTATGTGGCTTTCTCATGAGCTTCCCCTGTCCTGTGGGCAGGAGCTCTGTCTTGTTCATTGATAGAGTCAACCTAGCCTAAGATCTCACAGATAGGAAGCAGCCAGTAAGAGCTTCTTGCTTGAATTATTTTAAAAGAGGGATTAAAATATTCAAAGTTCTTTCTTTAGATAATGTCTTAATTTGCCTTTACTGGTATATATGTCCCTGTAGTTATTGCAAGTATTGAAGAGTGTTCTGCACATCTTTAATTACTACTTTAGAAAAATTATGTTTGTGAGTTTTTGCTGCTGGGATAGAACCCAACACCTAGCACATGCTGAGCCTGCACTCTATCTTGAGCTATAACCCAGCATTTGTGAGTTTGAGCTCTAGTATACTTCTGATTTTTTTTTTTTTTTTTTTTTTTTTTTTGCGGTACTGGGGATCGAACTCAGGACCCTGCGCTTGCTAGGCAGGCGCTTATTCCACTGAGCTATATCCCCAGCTACTTCTGATTTTTAACATCTACAGCAATTCTCTTGCCTAAACTTTTGATCAGATCCTTTTGTGGTTATAAATTTTAATTTTTATTCAAGTAAAATATGAGTGTGTTTTTGTTTTCTAGTCATATGAGGAGGTGGCATGCTTATTTAACTTGTATTAAGAGTCATTCATGGTGATAAGAGTTCAGATAGGATGGTTTCTGTTTATTTTGACTGAAGTGCTGAAAAGCTGGTCCAGCGTCACATTAGTATTTGTGCACTGCAGAGCCTCCCAGAAGGTGATGGCAGGTACACCTTGGGAATGAGACTGGTAGACTTCTTGTTCCTTAGGATAGAGTGACATACATAAATTCATTTCAGAAGTGATAAAACTATGAAAAACATTGCACCAAAAAACTGGGAAGACCAGAAAGTTCAGTGAGAAGGCAGCAGAGGTTGGGGGTGTGGAGAGCAATGTGAGAGCCGGAAGGCATTGAGCCGTGCCTTCAGAAGAGCGGGTGTTTGCAGTAATACCGAGGGAAGGCCAGTGAGTTGTGCTGGGACAACCAGGACAGGTTCAAGAACATGAAGAAAAGGTAGTTTTTTCTTGCCATCTATATCCAGGAGAGGTAGCCTGTGATAGTTTTTGCACATTATTTTGCTTCTAAACTGTTACAGCACATGCTGGTTGCCTAGTGTCATGCTGGATGGGGACAGAAACATTAAAACATGGCCACAGAACTGAGTTCATAGGCCAGTAAAGTACCACACAGAGGAGTATCTAACAGTTATTTACCTACCAGAAAGAAAATAGTTATAATACTGATATAAAAATACCAGGTGGAATTAAGATCAGAATGTGGCTCATAAAGAATATAAACAGTAGAAGGAAATACAAGTGGTTTGTACTACTTTGGGGTGGAATGAGAGGACCTTCTGAACTAAGGTAACAGAACATAGACCCCATAAAAGAAAAGTAATTGCCAAATTTCAGCAAGTAAAAATTAACATATGGCAAAAGTCACACCCTAATTAACAGAGAAGAAACGACTAAGCAGTAAGCTGGGAGGGAATATTCGTAGCATCTGATAATGTAGCCAGATGGTATTCAGGAAGTACCTACAAATCGATGAGTGAAAGATGAGCAGCCCAGGAGGAAAATAGGCAAAAGATATAAATATACGTATATCTCAAGATGGTTTATAATTACCACTGTTCTTCACAAAAAGAAACTCTACTGAAAAAATATAAATTGAAGTGACTTGGTGACTTGGTCTATCAGATTAGCAGCGATTGAAAGGATGCTAACACTGGAGTGCTATTTAAGGTAGTGTGGGGAAAGGGACCTTCTTTTACAAGGCTGATTGGGAGTCTGAATTTGTACAACTTTTCTTTGTACTTCTACAGTTCATACTAAAATTTAAATTGTGCATATGATTGTGGTCGTCTATGATACTTTTATAAATCTGTGTTCACAGTCCTTTACCCTAAACTCCTCAGGACATCTGTTTTCAATTTCAGAGATTTTTAGGTGATACAAAGATAATCCAGTGAATATATGCTGAATATCACGTAATACTTCTTACAGAGTTTGAGGTAGCATTTATTTCATAAGCAGGCACATTTCTAGAGGGAAACAAATAAATATTCACGTCAGTTCAGGTCAGTTTTTGTTACCACATGAATTATTGCAAAATCTTTAATTTTTTAGAACCTTTTGTATTTCAGAGTTACGAGTAAAGTATTAAGCATCCAAAAATACTGTGAAACAAAATCATCAATATATAACTGGATATAGAACAGGATTTTTTTTTCTTGCAGAATTGTAGCAGCCCCCCCCCCAAAAAAAAACCCACTACTACTACTATCACTACTAAGTTGGGAGTACTTCTAACATCAGTGAGTGGAAGATTGGAATAAATTACGGTACATTTGCACTCTGTGCATTATGCATCTGTCAAAAAGATTGAGTTAGATTTTTTGTATTGACTCAAAAAGAAAAATGATTTGTTTGCATTAGATGAAAAAAAAAATGGTAGAAAAAAAAGTATAGGGTCCAATCCAATTTTTAAAAAACAGGGAAAAGGTAATGGAAGGATACAGACCACATTATTGAGACTAGTTATCGCAGGAGGCTGGAATTTAGAAGGAAGTAGGAGAAACCGTTAGCTTTTTCTTTATACTTTTCAAATTGTTGAATTGTTAAAAAGAGCGTGAATTGTTTGGGTAATCAGATAAAAGCAGTTTTTCTTTAGAAGCAAATAATAGTGAGTTTTATCAAGCACTGACAGTCTGGCAACTCTCAGCTAAGGGATATCTATTGTAGACCATTAGGGATGTTAGTTTTTATAATTAATGCAATGCAGGGGGGTAGGCCCAGAGCTAGACTTTAAACTCAGCAATGCCTTCATTACTTAGTACAGAGGCCTAATATTTCCCAAAGTGGATTATGATCTTTCCCCACAGGGAAAACACAAGTTAAATAGGATTTGTTATTATGAGGTGGAATCTTTTCTTAATTGACCATCACACTTGTTGTGAATTCAAGAAAATAATATTAATTTTTTTGTGTTAGACTAACGAGTAAAGCAAATATGGTTTCCTCTTCTCAGATATCATTAGTGAGCCTCATTTTGAGTGCATTTGGAATATACTGCGGTTGAAGGTGTAGCTCATTTGTAGAACTTGTGCTTAACATGCGCAGGTTCCTCATTGCAGTGCTAGCACTAAAAGAAAGAAAGAAAGAAATTCCATCACACTATTATTTTACAGTAAAATTTTCCAAGTGTATTATGTGTTTCTTTAGTTCTTGCAATGAAAATTAGTAACATTTACATATATCTAAAGCTGATTAAAATTGTATTTCCTAGTAGTGATCATGCTATGTTCTTGGAGATACATAACACACACATTTTGTAACTCGGAGATACATAACACACACATTTTGCAACTCAGAGATACATAACACACACATTTTGTGTAACTCAGTTCAAAAGCAACTTTGCAAATGTGAATAGAGTGAATAAATGCTAAAAGGGGAAAAATTCAGCATGCCTTTTGACCATGACAGACAAGCCTAGAAGGGAAATTGTATGAGGATTGCTGGCCTTTGTATTTTGGGGGTTTTTTTCACTGTGTAACACTTTTTTTCCTTTTCTGTTCTTAGGTAAAATGATCCCACTTCATTTTCTAAGGGACCATCTGCTTTTCTTCCAAGTAGTTTTTGGGGGGGCCAGAGTGAAATAAAGTGATAGAACTAAGGTATACTTGCTTTTAAAACCTTTATAACTAAATAATACAGGTAAACAAATTGGATGCATTTTAACTTTACTGATTAAGAAACTAAGCACTCAAAAATAAAAAATAGAAAATAAATTTAAGAAAAAGAAACTAAGTACTCTTCCCTTTTGTAAGTTAAATAATTTGCATAAGGGAGTCATTTGGATTATGCCTCAAAATTTAGTAATTGAGGAAAAAAAAATCATTTAAAGCCAAGTGTAGATAATGACACACTTACACTCTGTATTGTTGTATAGATTAAAAGAGAAGTTAGACAAATACATGAACAAACTAATAATTACCCTATTCCCTCAGTAGAAGTTTTAAAGTGCTATTTCTGTTCTTCAGTTAAGTACTGAAGTTGGAGAAAAGCAGTAAAGTTTGGAGAAAGGAAGGAACTGGTAAGAAAAATAATAGACGACACCTACAGATACATTAGCACATTTCTTGACTAGATACAGTGCTGTTGTTACTGCACTTAACATTTTGTAATGTAAATAGAAGATGAGATGCAAATTACAGAAATGTCACTAACTGTGCACCGATGGCAGATTGTTGTATTCTACCATTTTCCCTGTCAACACTTTTGACCTCTATTATTTTAAAGCTCTCCAGCCCAGCAAATAATCATATACTTTGTTAAATAGATCCTCAGGGTTTTGGACTAAGTCATACCTGAATCCAAACTCTCACAATGCCCCTTGCCATTTGTAAAATGTAACACTATTAATAGTGTGTTATGTAACTTAATTTTAATAATTAAAACTGTTCTTGATTAGGTTCTATATAAATTTTAGCTTGATTTTTTTTTCCTGAGTTCTATTGTAGCACAAATGGATGTGAGTTACATATTTCTTTCTCTAAAGCAGCCTGCTTGCTCTGGAAAGTGAAGTCAGTCCTTGCAGATTGTTAGGTAGTTTGGAAACATTGGGCCATGCTAGAATTGGTTTGGATATAAGTGTACAAAGTGCTCAAAATTTTCACTATCTCAGTTGCTGACCATGAAACCTACCTTTGGCAGGAGAAAATCAGAGTGAAAAGGCAGTGCTTTCCATGTACTCCTCACACCAGTCTTTTAACCTGTGGCTTAGATGTGTTAGTGATTGGGATCCATATTAAACTCCAAAAAGGTATGATAAGAGGATGAAGGGAGATGAGAAGTAGTAATGATGTTAAAAGACAGCAGAGTCAAGGTTGTATGCAGTAGTCACAATTTCTCTCGGCCTGGTTTCTTTATCTGTGAGATTGGGAAGTAAAAGTGACTTCAAAGGCCCCTTGCATTCTTCATTTTTGATAATCCATGAGAAATAAGAAAGATGTCCATTGACTTAGGTCACTTGAACTATTCTCTAAAATACTTTAGTATGGATGATTTATAAGCAACACAAATTCACAGTATCACATTTAACAAATGGAGAAGATATCAAGGTACCAGCAGATTCAGTGTTGGGTTAAGGGTCTACTTCAAAAAGAGTACACCCTTCCTGCGTCATTTTATGGTGAGAGGACAAGGTGGCTCCCTTCAGCCTCTTTTATAAGGGCTCTAATTCTGTTCATAAGTGCAGCACTTGTGACCTAATCACCTCCTAAAAGCCCCACCTCTTAGTACTGTCACAAGAGGGGTTAAGTTTTAGCATATGAACTTTGTGAGAAACACACAATCATAGCACAGAATTTAGGTAACTTTTTCCTTGACATTGTGTATGTGTATATACTAAGAAATATATATATATATATAATATACATATACTAAGAATTATTTTAGGCAATAATAAAGACTATAGGATTTTTATTATCCTTTTGATTTTTATGTCATCAAATAGTTATCCTTTATTATTACTGAACTGACTGCTATACTTGTTATAATCATAATTAAAATATTTCTTGCTAATCTTAAATTATGTTATGCTCTGATTCTCCTTTTCTTCCCTGTGTTAAACAACTGTGAGGAAATATCTTAGTGTAAGTGAATATAAAGATAGAACATCCCCCACCTGGCAGGGGTGTGACACTGTAGCCCACATACACATGCTGTGTGCACCTGTGGGCCTTTGGAGGCACGTGCAGGTGGGAAAGTGGACCCAGCAAGCAGATCCACACAAACTGTGGAAACAGGGTTGGTGTCATTTGGGTAGAGAATTCCAGGATCCTGCTTATTCTTAATATGGAGAAAGCATTTCTCCAGTGGAAATATAATATGAATCACGTGTAATTTTAAGCTTTCTGCTATTCATGTTAAAAGAAGTAAAAATAGTGAAATTAATTTTAGTAATATTTCATTTATCAGAATTATCACTTCTGAAAACTTAATGAGATAGTTTACATACTTTTTTTATACTAAGTATTTGAAACATTCCTAATTGAAAATCCAAGACCTGAAGTGCTTTAAAATCTGAAATTCTTTCTGTGCTAACATGATGCTCCAAAAAGTTCGGATTTTAAAATTTTGGATTAAGGATGTTCATTCGGTAAGTCTGTACAGATATTCCAAAATATAAAAGCTCCAAAATCTGAAACATTTCTAGTATTAAGCTTTTGGATAAGAGACACTCAACCTAGATGGGTATGGCAATAGCTGCAAGTTTGAGGCCTCTTTTTATTTTGTTTTTTTCAACAGGGTCTCTGTGTGTAGTTCGCTCATACATGCTATCACAGGGACACGCACCATATAGAAATCTCCAATGAACACGAGAGAAAATGAGAATAGAAATAATCAAATAAGATCTTAGTATTATCTTAGTTTTTTTTGTTTTTTTGTTTTTGTTTTATTTTGAGACAGGATCTTACTATGTAACCAGGCCAGCTTCAAACTCACAGCAATCCCTGCCCCAGCCTTCCAAGAGCCAGGATTACAGGCATGCACCACTATGCCCAGTCTGTGAAAATAGTTTTAACTTTGGAGATTTTCTAAAAGGATCTTCTAAGAATGCTTTGAGAAGCACCAGACTAGAAGTATCAGACCCTGTAATTCTAGATTGTGTTTTATAAATCATAGATAATCAGAATAGAGAATAAGCATGTTTATTTTAGAAGGTCTAATGTATCAAAGTATAAAATAGAAAACAAAACGATTATTCAGGTTTAGCAGTAATTTTTTCATTTTTTTTAAATTTGAAGTACTGTTAGGTCTGTACTTCTATAAGAAAACAACCATTATGAATAAAGATTCAAAAAATAAAGATAAAAAAAGTAATGCCCTTTAACTTTTCAAATAGGTGCATTGTCAGTTTTCTGTGTAGACTAAAGTTTTACTTATCTTTTTAGAATAAAGGCTTCACATTTTAAAATGTGAAATAAGTCATGTAATTTCCTTAAAATCCTGATTGGGTCGAATTGGACCTAGTTTTAGGATGCATGTGTATCCACACATACCTATTTGGTATTACGCTTGGAATGCAATAGCTGATCTGAGTCTCATCTCATATAGAAATAGTGTAGAGATCAACAGTGGGCCAAATGTAAGAATGCATAGAGAAGTAAAAGTTAAATATAGCTTCTGCAGTTGTTTTGGGTGTTTGGGAAATTGAGAATAGCCATTAACAAAAATAACCAGGAGGAGGAAGTACTGGGATGGGGTGAAGGTGGCAAGTTCTGTTCTGGACAGGAAATGTAGGTTGACTCAGGAGGGAATGTGATTGCATGAGTTGTTCACGTAGCAGTTAAATTTCCTAGACAGACAGTGTAGGGGAAAAGGAAACTGACAATGTGAGAAATACTTCGGGATGGGAAGAGGAGAGGAAGGAGAAGACCACTAGCGAGAACTAGGAAGAGGCCATATGAGGGAAATGTTGCTTCCCTGAAATGTGAACTTTTCAAGAAGGGCAGCGATATCAATTGCTGTGTCTAAGGTCAGGAACAGTAGTAATTGACTCTTACATTTGGAGTTACAAAGTCCTGGCTACCTTGGAGAGTACATTTCTCATTTAGTTTTGGACTTGATAGAACAGAACCAGAAGTTTTTGACTTGTGTGAGATAACAGAATCCATAAGAGCTACTGTAGCTTACCAGCTCTCCTTGTTCTTTGTTTTTCGCCACCAAGATCATTTACTTGGGTGTTAACTATACAAACTGAGATATAGCTGAAAAAATTACTCCATCAGAATTCACTTCCTCAAATATTTAATTATAGAACAAGTTTCTAAATATAAAGTTTACATTTTAGGTAAAACGCCGGTTTTAGAGTCAGTTGTATGTACATTCTGTCTGCTGCTCCCCTAAACTCTGAGTGTTCTGTTGCTGTCTCATTTGTATTTGGAAGTTCGACCTAAATTATCTCTATCGTTGTGGTAAAAGTATGTGATGTTAAAAAAAAAAGTATGTGATGTTACACATCTGTGATATTTGTCCTTTTTCTCTTTTGTGTTACTATCATAGATTCACGAAATTGAAGAGTCTTAACCTTTCCAATAATCATCTAGGGGACTTCCCATTAGCAGTTTGCAAGATTCCCACCCTGACAGAGCTGAACGTGTCCTGCAATGCTCTGCGAACAGTCCCAGCTGCCGTGGGGGCTATGCACAAGTGCGTACTGTGAATCTCACTGTGGACTGTGCTGTGTTTTAGAATGTGAGATTAGTTAACCTGTTATGTTGGTCCAGTAAGTCTTGGCCATAGATCTAGAGATCAGATTCTGTATAGAGTTTATTTGTTACTGTTTAAACTCTGGAGAATCTTGTTAAAATGGAAATATCCTGTGTAGAACTGAAGATCCCTGTGGATGAGTATATCTAAACATAGGGAGGAGGTCTTTTTCTGATTTCTGAGTTGTTTTGGGTATTACAGCTTGAAAATTAATTTTAAGAACTAACAAGGAACAATGGGTATTTGGGCTAGTTTATACCACATTTAGCTTTTGTTGTTTCCATTTATATTTATAAAATTGAGAAAAAATTGGACATAATTTGCATTTTTGCAAATTAAGGGATAAAATGCTTATCCCTGATTATTTTTGTCACCTATTATTGCCTCAGTCCCTACTTATGCATTTTGCAAAGAGTAGTATATAATCTAGTAATATTATCTTATTAACTTTATTATCAAGTTGTATATTGATAATGAAGATGTGAAAACTGTACTTATCTTGATAATTCATAATGTTTTCTTTGATAGTTTGCAGACATTTTTGTTGGATGGAAACTTTCTCCAGTCTCTGCCTGCTGAGTTGGAGAACATGCACCAGCTCAGTTATCTTGGACTTTCATTCAATGAGTTCACTGACATTCCAGAGGTATTGGAAAAATTAACTGCTGTGGATAAACTTTGTATGTCTGGAAACTGTGTGGAGACCCTTAAGCTACAGGCTTTAAGAAGAATGCCTCACATTAAGCATGTGGACCTACGGTAACTATTTTTGGAAAATTTATCCCATTTGAATGGTTGGCTCGTTGTTTGTGGCACCAGCTGTAGCCCTTTTGGTGAGGGCAGCTAAAGCATACAGGCTGTGTGGTTAAACTAAGGTGTGATTTCCTGTTTCTGCCTAGAGAGAAGAATGGAGTCTGCTTCTAAGTGAAACTTGTTCAAAAAATTATTTTAACTTTGTTTTGCAAATTTGTTGTGATTTTAGCTGCGGCTTCTCCCTTTTTGCTCTGGCTGTTTTTACTGTCTTCCACCACCATAAATTGTAAAAAAAATTGATGTGATTTTAATCTTTATAAATAGAGCCATTGAACTAGATTTTTTATAGTGATTAAAAATGGTATTGTTGAGAACAAGTGGAAAGTTTTCTCTGAGTCCTTCACATCTGTCATTATTCTGAGACATTTGGCATTGAGCATCTCCCTTTTCTGAAATTATTTTCCTTACTGAATTCCCTTAATATAATGTATTCATTAAATTAAATATATTTATTTTACTTAATTTCCTCCATCTCCATCTGAGGTGCTCTGATTTTGTGTACCATTCTTTACAAAAATTTAAATCCAATAGTCTCCTGTCAGATCAGAGTTTGGCTACAGCTTGTACTTTCATACATTGCAAGAATAGAGAACCTGCATTTTGAATCCTAATCCCTCTAAACCCTTGCTGGACAATCTTTGCTACATGATAGATGCTCAGCATTCATACTTTCCTATGTAAGGTGTAGTTTTATTTTCTAATGCTAAGAGAACCAGTACATAAGGAGGAACCTTTTAAAAATCTCTTTTAAGACTTGAGTTCTTGTAAAGCAGCATATAGGGGTTAGTTCTTAGTGCTAACTTGTCCAACTTGATACTTTTTCTACAAATTACTGCCCCCCTAGCAAGGTTGATGACCATGTACTAGCCGAATTAAATCTTTAGCAACTTATGCTGAAGACTAGAATTACTGAATTTTTGCATGAAATTCATATGTTACCTAGAAAAATCCGAGGAACAAGAATTTGAAATTGGTGTTTTGTTGTCATAGGTGTTCTAAAAATGGAACTCTAGATACTGAAGGGTTAATCTTCCTCTGTGTTTTTATCTGTAAATTAAATAAGAAACTAAGTCCTGTAGTTATGAAGAGAATTGAGTTAAATTGGCTAGCATTCCCAGAAAACTATCTTTTGATATTATTACCTGACTGAGGTCTCTTCCTCACTATGGAACCTACTTGTCTGTCATTCTTAGCATCTTTCTTCCTTTTTTGTTTTTTTAATTTTAAAAGTAAAAGAACATATTAATAAACAGAAAGCCATTTACAAAGTAGCACAAGAATACTACAAGCAAAACTGAATTACAGACAAGGTATCTTAGCATCTTTCAGCTCTCTTTGTTAAAGACGGATCTGCCCTTGCTTCAGTTCCCACGTTCTTTTACTAACCCTTACTTAGACTTGTCCAGTTGCAGCAGCATAAAGTAGTAAGAGGCTTTGCTCCCCTTCCTTCTTCCTTACTGTGGTTTGGTCTCTGTGACCCATGTATTCAGTCCCCAAAGAACTACATGACTTCATTTTTCCTTGGACTAAAGGAATCAAGCCTGTCCTACCTAGGGAAGTCTTAGCAATTTGCAGGTCTAGAAGTCTTGATTTGGGAAATAGAAATGGTTCTAATTTATCTGACTTCAAAAACTGACTGAAATGAGACAGGATCAGGAATGAAGCACTATGTCTTGTTAATGCTATTTGCCTTTGAGTCATTGGATTTAGAAAACCTCATATTCCAAAAGTTAAGCCCCTTTGTATTCAGACACCTAGTGGTATATAACTTTGGTATGTTCAAGGACGATGAGTTGCACTTACTTTGGGAAACAAGCATGGGATGACTTCTGAGTTGCCTAGTACATATAAAAAGACAGCATTTTTTCTTGATCTAAAGTAAGTAATTAAGTAAGTAATGGTAAGATCAGTGTAACGTGTCTAGAAGTAGCAATTCTTATTAAGAGACTTACAAATTCTTCAGATTTCAAATTCTAACTTGAGTCTCTTTAAAGGACATCAGTTGTAGGATATTTAAATACCAGAATAATCACTGGACATTCTATGTTAAATGACTGAGTAGATAACTGCTTTTCTCCAGGCCCTTGAACTTAGGAGGGAAAAAAATCTGGTCAGATTCACTTACAATTCTGCCTTACTGCTTTGAATCAAAGCTCGTGGAATAATTTAAGAGGCATTACATGTAGTTTCTCTAAATAAAGGGCTGGTTTCATTGATCGAGTTTCCTTCAAGTGAAAATGTTATATAAGATTAAAAGTGATCATTTTTCTTTTAATCTTACTTTTCCTTACATTGACAATCTTGGAATTTTATATTATTTCTGTAGTGTCATTAATCTCTCCCTCCCCCAGAACAACTGCTACCCAGTTGTCTCTCCTCAGTCACTCCTCTTTCTGTCCATATTTTCTGTCTTGGTGGTTGCATGTATTCTCAGGCTTCTTCTTTGACCTCTCATTTCTATGTGAGTCATTCCTCAATCTTCCCCTCAATCCTTTTTGGTTTCCAGCTAGATAATGTCTCCTTGACTTCCTATACTAATGACTTAACCTAATACATGTGAAAACCAGTTCTTTCCCCTGTATTTCTGTTTTTGCTGGTAGCAACACCACCTTTCTGGTTATCCAAACCAAAACTTTTGGCTGTACTTAGATTCTTCAGTCAGTTCTTTTACATCAGTTTTCTTCTTCTTACTGCTACTGTTGTCCCCTAACTGAACCATTTGCTCCCATTGTGCAGCCTCTCACATAAGCACGGTCTTACAGCCTACAGTTCTCTAGCTCAAGGTATGCGAGCTTTTCTGTCTGGCTTCAGCCATTCAAGTGTGGCCCTCTAGCCTGGGCCAGCAAGTCGTTATTTACTACTTTCTATAATGAGAGGTGTATAGAAACTTAGACTATTTTGGAAATGTGTAGTGATTGGACATTGCAGTAATAGCCAGTGCTCTATGATAGACTCATTGTCAGGGAGTTGGCTAGTTTAGGTGTTTTCAGAGTTATACAGCAAGTTGCACATGATATGTGCTGTGCACTGCTCTTGTGCAGCAGGACTGTGTGCCTGTCTGTGTGCCCGCCTGCACTCTTCTTAATTATCTTTAGTCTCCCAGTATTTTCACTTGGATACAATCCTTGATAAATATTGCCTGGTGCATAGACCTTTCTGGCCACATTACCATGGCACCTACATAGCCTGCACTCAGGCATGAGACTCCCTGTTTTCTTCTCTTCAACTCAGACGCTGCTCTCCTGCATCTTGTGGATTGTGTTGCTTCTCTTGTTTACCTCTGTTACATTCTGCTACTCTTGGAATTGGAGTGCTTCCTCTCCCATAACATCCTTTGTGACCACTCTCTGGGTTTCATACATTATTATGGTACTTAGCAAAACTTAGAATTCTTAATATTGGGTACTATGAAATATAACTAATTCTCCTCAGTAAATTATGAAATCCTTTGAGAAACATTTCATCTGAGTCATCCCTTGTCATTGCCATAAAGCCATAGGTTGTCAGCATGTCATCACTACCAAAGCCCTTCACAGGCACAGAGTACTGGCACATATAGTACCCATTTCATTTTTAAAATTACTTTGGAGGATAATGAAGGTGTTTTCCTCATTTCAGATACTAGAGAGAGGCTCAGAGATGTTAGATGACTTGGTCAAGGCCCCCTATAATGTGGAACAGCCAGCTGAGGCTAGGAAAAAACACTTCAGAATTCCCTTCGGTACAAGAGGCTTCTCAATAAATACTTGTGAAATAAAGAAAACACTATATTAATGCAGGATATTATTGGAAGGGAATTATAAACATATTTTGCCTCTTTAAAAATTTATCCTAAATTGGTCCATTATTGTGTGAATGTACAATCTTTTGATATTTGAATCATTGCCAGAGTTAGCAGTTTAAGCTAAATAACAGGAATGTTAACTTTCCTTCATCATAGATTTTCCATTGTCTTATCATTAAATCAACACATACTACTTTAGTAGTAATATAATGAGATTGCATTTGTGGAGGGGGGCTATTTCCCATGAAAGTATCAATATGAAAGTTAGTCAAAGTAGAGTTTGGGGGGGAAACTGGGAAAAAATTTTAATTCCTACAGTCTGTTGTCTTCAAAATGAGATTTGTTTTTCCTTTTCTATTCACTGTTACACATTCTAGTAATCTAGTGAACATTTGGAAATAAGCACATTGCTGGGCAGAGGCCAATTTTTAAATCTTACAATCCAGGACAAAAAAGGAGAAGGATCTGAAAACATCATCTTGGGGACATTTGAGGAGGCCATATGCTGTGTTTGCATTTGATGGGTCCTAGCTCTGTTCTGTCACTCATCCTTGTGTTTCTGTGGCTTTATAATATTGCTGTTAATCATTCATTTACATAATTTTGTTTTGTTAATGGGCAGAAACTGAGTACATACATAGAACCTTTGGCTTTTTTAGAAACTCCATTCTTCATATCAGTGATTTTCTAATCAAGTATATGATCTTAGCACTTAATATGCTTATAATCAGAACTGGAGGGTTTTTGTTATTGTTTATTTTTAAAGAGTTTAATCATAGCCTACCAAGCTGGAAATTGAGATTTTCATCTATTTTCTTCCCTTTGAAGCTACATGTATCTTTGTTATACTATTTCCTAGTTCCCATTACTACTTGTCTTCCCGGAGCATGTGCAGAGGAATGCCAGTCAGTTAACTATTTTTCGCGACTAGAAATTCTGCCAGTTTTTCCTGGTGCTTTGCTCCATTCTGTTCATCTCTATTGTTGCCCTTCATTTTATGATTTCTCAGTAAATCGCAAATGTTACATTTCAGACTTTCTGCACATTACTCTTTCATTTAATAATAATTTAAGCCCCGGTCTACGACAATGGAGAACACCTGTATTCCCAGCTCTAATGCTGTCATTCATTATGCAACTTCCATTCATTTTTTTCCATTCACGCCTTAATTCTGCCCTTTGTAACTGTCCATCTACCCACTCTCACCCTTTCTCCTTCCTTGGATATTCATCGTAGTTGTAATGTTCTTAATATGTTGTTCTGGGTATTGGTTCCTATGTTCTTTCCATTATGGTATCAGTACTTTCACAACCTAGTTCTACAAAAATAAGTACACGTTTTCCTCTGGAAATGAGTTAGTGTGGAATCACTGTGCTTGCTTCTCCCCACAAGCCTTAGTGGCATAAATTATGTTTTTGAATATATCGTGAAAGCTAAGACCTCTTGAAGTTGTAGCTAAAAGTAGCCAGATAATCTGGCCATTTAAGCAACGCCAGATGCTAAGATTAAAGAAGTCATGAAAAACTATAATACAGTAAGAATTTCTCATTACCCTATCACATTAGGGTATTGCCATTTGTTTATAGCATTACAGTTAATTGTGATCTCTATTTGTGTCCTTTTTTCTTAAGACTGAATATAATTAGGAAACTTATAGCAGATGAAGTAGAGTTTCTGCAGCATGTCACTCAGCTTGATCTTCGAGACAATAAACTAGGTGATCTAGATGCTATGATTTTCAACAACATTGAAGTTCTGCACTGCGAAAGGAATCAGTTGGTGACACTGAGCATTTGTGGCTATTTCTTAAAAGCACTCTATGCCTCTTCTAATGGTATGTAACATAGATATAATATAATATAAAAGCTGGTCTTTTTCAGTTCTTACAAATTACCTAGTGCTGTACTCACTGCTTCCCTGATTTTTTTCTTCATTTAATTAGTAAAATGAGTGTCACATTTTTCTAAGATAAAAGTCATAAAGAATAATTCTGGTTTGATTTTTAAAGGACTCAAGAAAGATTTTACTGCTTTTAACTTTTTTTTATATTACTTAAATTACTCCCACTGTTAATTTGTTTCTTCTGCTTCAAGTAAAATGGAAAAGTTAACTATTTCTTGGACTACCTTGTTCAGGTAGTAATTAGGAGTGCAAGAAAAGCCCACTGTGGGTTCCATTCAGACTTGCACTTTCATGTTCCGTTAACAAATAGGGATACCCTAATGCAAAAAAGTCTTAATCATCTAATAAAATCTCTTCCTGGGAATTTGAAAATCACTGCTGGCCCAAAAAAGAACAGGTCATACAGGCACACAGAGCAAATTTAGAACTTTCAAAGATACAAACAGCCCACTGTGGTATGTGTGCCATGGATTCACCATCTCTGCTCTAGAGTACTGTTTCAGTATAGCGAGGAAGGCAAAAGCAAGGTTCACTGGGGTTTTTGGAATGAACTCTGAGTGTTAGAAAGGTAGTATTCATTTGGTAATCTTCAAAGTGTAGTTTGGCATGCATTAACACAAAGGTAGTAGGGTAAGTGACTTGTCGCCCATTTATGAAATCTCGTTATCGGAAATTGTCTTTGTTTTACTGTAGTTTCCAAGTTTCCAAGTATATTGTATTTCCTGACAAACAGTGGGGAATAATATATTAGAAGTTCCCTATATGTTCCTATAGTTTACAAATTTACTAGTATATTGTACTTTTTAAGCAGACAGTGGAGGATAAGGCACAACATTTATTCTTTGTATAAAATGAGTCTCTCTGTGTTACTTGGACAGTAATGTTTTTGTGGATTTTTTCCCCTGCTAGAACTTGTTCAACTTGATGTTTACCCAGTTCCAAATTACCTGTCCTACATGGATGTTTCAAGGTAAGAGGATAAGTCTTAGAGTACTCCTGGCTCTACTACAAAATCATTTCAGTTATTTTGTCTGAACCTATACATAAGCACTCATAGTAGATTTTGAGGGAAATTTAAGTTTAAAGGTCTCATTCTCTAAAACTGTATATAATACCCATCTGTTAAAGAGACATTTGTACACTGTGATTCATACAAGAAGAATCTAGGAGTCATTTTGGGAACCAACTTGAGCACCAGGTTTTGGCGTAAAAGATGAGTGAATGGAGGGTTCTGACGTGGAAGTCCATTAGCTCTTTAATTTTATTAATCATATCTTTCTTATGTTTACCTTTTTTAAGGTACTATTTTCCTTTGGATTTCCCTTTTTATTTTATACCGTTTCTTTTTGCTAAGAACTTTTAGAAAATAGCCACTGAATCCTCTCAGTTTTCTTAGCTCATTTTTATTAAATAGGTTTACCATTTTACCTTTTATGTAGATTCACTTTTACAGTGTATCATATTTATTATTTTTCTGATAGCAAAGGTGTGGCTTTATCTACAACATGTATTTACACAAATTAAACTTTAATAATTTTAACACAAAAAAATTGAAGCTCATTTTCTTGGAAATTTCAAAGGAAATACTCAGAATTTTTGAACATATGGGAGTCTGGCTCTCAGAGTTGTCATTTCAGTATGTACCTAAATTGTGATACGTTTGTTAACAGTCATTTGTAATCACTACTGCAGTGTGATTTAAAATATGGGTAATTTGGCCTTTGGAAGTTTATAAGCTTAGCTGTTTTAATAAGATAATCATAATTATGTGAAAATATGTCAGTATTTAGCTATTGGACATTATTAATAGTTATAATTGTATTATAAATTTCTAATTATAAAATTCTTTGAGTAGTGCCTCCTTCATTTCCCACTAAGTAAATACCAAACAATATTATTTAATGAACTTAAAGTTAGGCATTACCTAGTTAAGTCCCCCTCCCCCCCCAAAACTGTCATTTTCACCTTTAAAATAACAGTGCAAGAGTAGCGTTCATTAAACATAGATTCATACAAATATCTTGAACAGATTTATTTCACTGAGTTGGCCTGAAGGTAATCTGCTTTTTTATTTATAGAATGTAATTAGCATATGGTACCAAATGAATTAGAAACTCCCATGTCATGTTTGTCCCGCTGCTTAAATGGTACTCAAATTCCTTTTGTAACTCTGAGGTCCAGGTCTTCACTAGAATGTATTCGGCCTCATCCACCTTCCAAGCTGTCATCTATGATAGGATTTACTAGGATCTTAGAGTTCTTAGAACAAAGTTCTAAATCAGTTTATCACTTATAGTTTATCATATAGTTCCTATATGTTGAGGTTGTTTTTACAAAGGATGAATTTCACTCACTAAGATATTTTATGCATTGGCTACTATAAAATAAAATAAGTGTCTTGAGGCCTTCAGTATGTGTAATAGTAAGTGGAAAACCAGATCAAGGTGTATAATAGTAAGTAGAAAATATCTTTTAGTTCTGTTTTTTGGTTAAAAAAAAATTGATAGCCAAATCATAAAACATGATTTTAAAATCATGCCTAATTTCAGCACCCTAATATTACATCTCTTTTCCCTTTTGTTGTAATATATTATAGTTCTTGTCTCAAGTATCTTATATAAACTGAGATCTTTTTTTTTTTTTTTTTTGCGGTACTGGGGATTGAACTCAGGACCCTGCGCTTGCTAGGCAAGCGCTTATTCCACTGAGCTATATCCCCAGCCCTAGTATCTTATATAATAAAGAATTGTAGTCAGAGATGCAGTATAGCTCAGTGGTAGCACCTGTCTATCATGCATGTGGACGTAAATTGAATCCCCAGCACTAAAAAAAGAAAGAATTGTCATCATACACATAACATTTTAGATGCGTTGTGCCTTGTCACTTGACATTTAACAAGAGAATGAAAGATAACCATATATGATTAGGGAGACTTCAAACGTAGTAAATTTGCGTAATCATCAGTTTATTTAATAATTAAAGTCTCCATTTCTTTTGTTCATTTATTTCTAGTAAATCTAATTACCATGTAATGACCAAGTAAATGTTTTCAGGATTGAGTTTTAGCTATTTGTGTACCTTTTCACTGATATTTTAAAGATACTTTTCATTTTTCCCATTTATGCGTGCATGATGCCAACTTAAATTGAGAAATATTTTAATGGTAAGGGTAAAAATGTAAATTTAATGATAAAGCTATATTGTGTCATTTGACATAACTGGAAGTGTACATGTATTTTTCCTGAATATAAGACATACTCTTCCTAAACTTGGCTTGGGTTCTTATACTCTCTAGCAAAGTAATATGGGAACTATAGAATTCATTTTTCTTTTTTCTGACTTTGGAGATGTTGCAGATGGGGTAACTGTGTTCTTTCTTAGTTTTTCTTAATTTTTTCTACCTATCACAATTCATTGTGTTTTTAGTGAAGCAGACGCATAAAGTAAATGCTCATATCCTTTTGACTTATATCATTGTTTTGGGTATTTCATTTAAAGTTTCATTTATTTTCTTTTTTCTGTAATTGTTTTCAATTTATAACCACATTTGAAGCAAAATTTAAATTTAAAAATAGTAATTTTATATTCTTGTATTTAGGAACCACTTAGAAAATGTGCCTGAGTGGGTATGTGAAAGCCGAAAGCTCGAAGTTTTGGATATTGGCCATAATCAAATCTGCGACCTTCCTTCCCGGTGAGTATTGCATATCAGGAGAGAGAATCTCAATTGATGAACAATAAATAAAAATGCTAATTTAGTGCTGAACTTATTATTAAACTACTCTGCTGAGCGTTTGTTTTAAACTTTATTTGGTATCTTTTATCCCATGTGTCTTTAAAAGAGCAGAGTCCAGTTTTTACTCTCAGACGGAAGTTTCAAGATAGCCAGGTGATTAGCGCTTGGTGAAAATTTTTAAATAAACCAGAAGAAATATTCAAAAACTGAATTTGATTCACTGCTGAGGTCTTCTTTCAGAATCTTCCACTTTTATCTGCTAGCTTAACATGTCTGCCTTACCTATAAATAGATTTTGTTTTTCCTAGAATATAACTTGTTATTAATATGGGATGGGAGATGTTAGATGTTAAACCCTGAAAGAGCAAATTAGATTCTTTTTTTCCCCTTTGTGACATTTGGACTAAAAGGTCCAAGAACTTGTCTTTCTATCTCTTTTTTTTTTTTTTTTTTTTTTTAATTTTAGAAACATAAAAGTACAAAAACATATTGACAAACAGACACCTATTATCATAGAAAATAGTACAATCACAACTAATCTATAGACAAGGTGATATGGTCTCAACAGTAGTTGTTGTTTTATCCATTGATATCTTCGAATTGTAGATGTATGGACCCATATACAGACATGCAA